>JAKSZP010009548.1:0-95983 GCA_022478985.1 Massospora cicadina | reverse complement strand
ATGGTATGTTTTCCTTTCATAGCAACTTAATACATAAAGAGGAAAAAGCAACACTTCCCTCACCCAGGGTAAACTTGTCCCTAAAAGGGGGTTTACGGATACCAGAAGAGGCCCCATAAGGGCCTTGCATTAAGTGCTGTTTGAGCTTTTGAGGCGAGATAAAGCACTATATAGCTGGAGTTCAAGAGTGGTTAGCCGGGGGTTTATTTCAGTGGGAAGGTCGTGAGGGTTACTGACCCCACAAACCTCCATTATTTTTGATGTTTTTTTGTGGTGTACAGGTTCCCCTGCAGTGAGAACCACTTGTCAAAATCTTGGCTTTGTTTAAGGCTCTCTGGTGCTAATGGAACAGGATTTGACAATACTAAAAAGCAGGAGTAGTGAAACTCAAAACTGTTGTTGAATAAAATAGGGGATTTTTTAGTACTACTTATGGAAACTAGGAAATTTTAAACTATAAAAAATAAGAGGGTTTTTTGTTAGTTTTTTAGTGGCAGCAAAAGGGTAAAAAGAGAATGCTGTTACAAAATACTGCTTAGTATTTAAATTAACTCAGGCTCAGACTAAGATAGGCTTAGATTACCATCTAGTACTAAAAAAAGATAGGCATAGATTCAATATTATCTTTGATTTTATCTAGAAAATATGGATTTTCAACCTATTAGATCCTTTGAACTCACCTCGCTTTGCTGAAATATTTGATGGAGGGTCGATCATAGGCAAGACAAACCTGTGAGTAATGATCTGATATACTTTAGCCAATCACTGCAAAAGAAAATAGTTTCATCTTGTGGGACCCCTGCCAAGCCTATATAAGGGGTGTCCCCAAATAGGTGTTTAAATGGAACCAGCAGTGGCCTGTGGAGTAACCTCCAGTGAGATACCCGGATTTTGGCGTATATTCAGTGCAATTTTCTTTCCCAAAATTGTATTATTTTGCCAATGTATTACATATAAAAGTGTTACCCCAATTCAAGAGGAACACCAAGAATTGGCCAGGGTCTTTTGACCGATTTCATCCAAATTTTCATTCTTATTTATAAACCAAAACACTTTTTTTAATAATTTGACTTGTAATTGTCTGACACTGACAAGGCAATCCCATGTCGCCAATTCTGTTTAGCTTATCAACAAACGTTTTATTAGCTGTGGTAAAACAAAGCTCTGGGGCCTAGTCCACCCTAGCCAAATGCCATTGAAAATGTTAGCCTTTGCCAATGATACAGTTTGGGTATTAGTTAACTGACTAGACCTTCAGGGCTCTGAGGAGCTCTTAGACCTATACTAGTTATCATCAAACACAAGGATCAACCTAGAATAAACCTCAGTAATGAGAATTAGCATCCCAAAATTCAGTCTGCTGACTGACAACGTCAATCCAGAACTCGCAGATGGTCCAATACCTTGGGATACTCTTAAACAACAAAGGGCCAGAAGTACTGGAAACTGAACAAGAGGTACTAATGAGTCTGTCAGTCTGAATGGCATGCTGGAAATTGGCAAGACTATGCCTCAAGGAGAAAGTGTTGACCATCAATGTATTCATCTTCTCCAAGCTATGGTATGTTGCCCACATACTGCCAATGAGCCTGAACCTAGAAAAGAAGATCAAGACAATGCCCCAAACCTTCCTATGGTTCAAGGCAAAAATGGCGCCAAAAGCCCTAGAGACCCTGTTCAAACTGAAGAGCAAAGGGGGAATGGGCCTTCTGGATTTTGAATCCCACACTTTGTGGATCTGGGCCAAATTGTTTCTTAGGTTAACACAGATGCATATGCACTTTTTGACACTAGCATGGAATGTGAACTGGGCTAGAGTCCAGGGCCTTCAGGAGCTGATCTCCTCATGCTCATTGTGCAAATGTATGGTGAACCACCCACAATTTCTTCCTAGAAAGGCAGCACATATTATTGGCAACTGTGAAATTGGACTTTGTGCCTGGGCACCTGGTCGTTTAAACTACTAAACTAGGATGATGATAAAATCCGTAGGGATGTCAAGACCCATAATTATGCAATGATTTCAACAATGAACTGGGAGGAGCGCAATCAAATTGCCTACAAGTATGCTTCCAAGACAGTTAAAATTTGCTACAAATTGACCCCAATCAAATATGAGGATTCTCTTCTGAAACCTGAGCACAACCCACCTGATTGACCATGACTTCTGACAAACTGGGAGGCCAAAGGCAATGACACTAACTATCAAACAAAGGAGTTAATTTGGGCCTCAATTCCCAACTAGTAATGACAAAGCAATGGTCAGTCACCTGGCAGATCCTAAACCCCATGTTCAAATCTGGTAAGCATAGATTACTGGAATACCCATGCAAGGATTGTCCAGTATGCACTGAACCAGAAGCAGATATCAACTACTGTTATTATGAATGCGCCATGCTCAAAAATTATTGGTCTGTGATGCAATACATCCTCTTGGGTGAACAATTGCTGATGGAAATGTATCTTTTACAAGACCTTTTTTTGCAAAAACCCTTAGAACAGCCCCAATCCAAATATTAGCCTTCATCTACCATCATTGTGTATGGGTGATACACTCAGCTCTTGTTGCCAAGAGTTTGGACAATGAGCTACCCCACCACAAAAGTTTGGTACTGAAGACCATTCAGATTATTTCCAATCATCTCCATTGGATCTCAAAATTCTTGCACTTAATCCCTGGGTGCTATAAAGCTACACATTTGGCTTTTCCCACCAGATCTCTTGTCATATTCAATAAAGCAATGAATCAACTCAGGTTGAATGGCCTGAAAGCCCGTCAATGCTAGAACTGTGGCTAGCTATGGCAATTGCCAACCAGCAATGGTTGGAGGCGCTAGGAAACTAGCATCCCAACTTCCCAGTCCTTTAACCTCAGCTGAATCAACTGTATTCCGCCCTCCCCTCTTACTTTTCCATTTAATTTAATTTTTTAAATAAAGTATGGAGTTTATAAAAAAGTTAACCAAAAGCAATAAAAAATTAATGAATAACTTGAAGTAAGATAGAGTTCCAGGTTCAAATCATAACTTAACTTTTTTATCATCTAATTTAAAGAATGTAATTTTATTCAGTTTATAAATATAATTTGTTGTATTCATCTAATTCAAATTATATATCTAACTCATTCATTCATTTATTTAGTTTTGATTTAATTTTTATCTCATAAGATATCATAAGTAAAATTTATTGCAAATTGAATTATCCTAAATATAAAACTTAAGTAAACTAAGTACTTCTATTAAACTAAATTAAACTAATACCTTTATTACTATTAGCTACAAACTAAACTACTTATAGGTCTATATATTATCTACTTATATATAATAATTTAGAGAACAAAAGGCTATTCTGGGCCTT
The DNA here is from genome assembly GCA_022478985.1 of Massospora cicadina. Classification (NCBI taxonomy): domain Eukaryota; kingdom Fungi; phylum Entomophthoromycota; class Entomophthoromycetes; order Entomophthorales; family Entomophthoraceae; genus Massospora; species Massospora cicadina. Next base: position 92,626 of record JAKSZP010009548.1, on the reverse strand, counting down.
TTAACCTTGCTTTTTTAAAAATTGCCAGCTTATACCTTAAACAGTGTGATATTTCTCAAAGTTTACAAACTTTAAATAAAAACCTTTAACCATTTACCAAAAAAGAATTGGACCTATTGAGTCAACCATAAAACACCCACTGCTTGAAAAACCTTATTTAAACTATTAAATCAGCCAATCACTTAATACTTACCAAAATAACAAACTTGATAATTAGCTAAATGACCACAATTGCTTGGCAAAACTATTTAAACTATTAAATCAACCATATAATAAACTGCTCAGCTGCAACAATATACAAACTACTATTACAAACATTTAAAAGTTTCACTTTGTACACATAAAATTTTCATTTTACTATAAAAATTAAAAAAATATGGTGAAATATTGTATTGTCATTCAACCTAAGTAGCTATAAAAATTATCAATAGTTATGTCAGGAGGTATGTTAAATGAAGGATGCAAGATTTCAAGACAAATAAGATTATGAGTTAAAGGAAAGCAAGTTAAGATGAATGTTTATTTATATAGCCCTTATTTGTAACATATGTATTCCTGTACTATTTATCCAATTGCAATAACTTTAGTAAGTTTTTGAGCGCATGTCCACAAAGGTTTCTGAATCAGTACAACCATTTAATAGTAGTAAAAATAAAGTTTTATATGCAAGGAATGAAAATTTTATATATTTTAATGGTAATCAGTATATTGTTATGGCTGAGAAGCTAGATATTTGGTTAATTAGATAGTTTAAATAGTTTTGCCAAGCAGTTGGTAGTTTTAGGTTGATTATCAAGCTTGAAAATTTATAATTGGTTATTGATTGGTTGGTTCAACAAGTCATTTGGTTTTAATTATTTGTTGGCGGTTTTTGGTTGTTTTATTAAGTTTAGTATAGGTTTATCAAGCAGTTAGTGATTGGTTGATTTGGTAGGTTTGGTGGTTATAGCTAAGCAGCCCAATGGTCTATCTATTATATAAAATCTAAATTAATTCAAATCATTTGTTTTTTTACCTGAGCAATGCCAAGTAATACCATAATCTATCTATAATATCTATATATAATATAGAAAAATATGTATGTGTATATTATCCTATTAATCTGATTGGCCAGTGGCTATGCTTAGGCAATGCATTAAATTAGTATAATGATCTTAATTGGTAACCAGTGACCATACTCAGACAGTGCATTAAATAAAATAAATGCTTAGAATGTTAAAAGAAATCATTTCAATTTCAGAAAGCTCAACATCATTCAATCCTATGTAATTGTAAAAATCTATACTATAAATATGTATATATTTTATATATAGATAGATAACTTTAAACTGATATTGCAAGAGATAGCTTAAATTAAAAATTAAAAGGATGAGCCAACATAGTTAAAAAGTTATATAAAATTAAATGTATCTGTGTTTACTTTGTTTTTTTCTTTAAACTATAAAATGATAAGTTCTAAACTTTTGGTAGATTTCAATCAAGTTCAATCTAAGTGCTTACACCTTAGGTATGTTAGCTTGACTATTAATTGTCCATTTATCTTTTAAAAACTACTTTATTTTGCTTTTTCTTATTAATTTTTAAAAAATACCTTTTTAAGTAGTTTTCTCTAATTTATATAATATCTGTTCCAAGTTAAGTTGTAATTTATATAGTAGGTTAGAATATATGTCACATATATACACATATTAAATTTTAAATATAAAGATATTTTGGTTAATAGTTTTGTGGTCTTTGATTGATCCAATTGTTTAGTTAAAATTAGCTGAATGGCTGGTGCTTTTTGGTCAATTCTAAAAGATTCAATAGTTTTGGGTAAGTGGTTGGTGGTTTTTTAATGAATATAAAATTGGATTTAGCTGAACTTGATACTTTTTTATTAATTAATAAAGCTTAAAATTATTTGGCAAATGTGTTAGTGAATTTCGGTTATTTTCTATTAAACAATTGGTTTTGGCTGAGTAGTTTATAGTTTATTGGTTAATTTGATAGGTTCTTTGGCTTTGCCAAGTGGTTTAATGGGATTTTAATTTAATATGATTAACTTGGTTTTGGCTATGTAGTTGGTAGTTTTTGATTGATTTGGTAGGTTCAACTGAATTGGGTAAGTGGTTGGTGATTAATCAGTTTGATATGTTCAATGGTAATGAGTAAGCAGTTTTGTGTAGTCTATGATATATTACCTAAATTAATCAGTTCAAATTGTCTGAGAATAAATAAACCTGAGCAACGCTGGGTAACTTCACTAGTGATTTATATAAAAAAGTGAATTAAAGTTCTCAATTAACTATTATATTTGTTCTATATTTGTTTGTGAAAATCTCTGAAACTACTGAACAATTTGGATGATCTTTTTTAAAATTAGAGGTGCTACAATTTAGATCCCATTTTCTTTTTGCAATAATTTTTAAAAATTTTCACACATTAACAGGAACCACCCTGTATGACAATCACACAAATCTTTCTTTTTAACTTCATAATATTAATCATGTAGGGGGTGGAAGGCGAGTTGGTAGGGCATACAGCTACCAACCTGAAGGTTGCAGGTTCAATTCCCACCCTTTGCACATCGATCGGGGTGCCAGCCAAAGGAAGCTATTGGCGGTCAGTAGGTATAATAACATGAAAACCTTACCCATGATGTAACCAGAAAAATCCGAGTCCTGATCTGGAGATGAAAAAAAACTTTCTATGACAGAGTTGACCCTGCTCAGGTTTCATGTCGATACTTTCTCTATTTCAGCAATGTCCATCCCCTGGTCAGCTTGCCTCAAATAAATAAGAATAATATTAATCATGTAACGAGAAGAGGGGTTGTAGGAAAGTGTGTTTGTCCTAGCCAGTACAAGTTTTGAACTTGTGTTATCCACAGAACCTGCACTAGAGTGGAAGCAGGAATTACCCTGCCAGGCTAACCACCCTTTACCTTTGTAAGGATTGGTCCAGTATCTGACCAGTAATTTAGTATGTACATTGGATTTTTTGGGAAAAAAAACCTCCTTTAAAAGGCACTAAAAAGTATGAAATAATTGATAAATAATAAATATTCAAATAAACCCTTTCAAAGTTAGCACCATATTACAACCCAAATTGGAGAACTTTGCTCACAGATACAAATTAGAGCTTATATTGGTTTATGTCCAAGTGTAAACTATAAGCACCTTAGAATATACAGTGCTGAGCATATACATTATAACTGGCTATTATATATCAGTTTTAATATATAGCACCAACTTCAAAAAGGGTATCATTAGTATTTATAATATCTCAACTATTATTATTTTTGCTCTTTCTTCACTCAGTATATCCATCTCCTGATCAGCAAACCTCAAATAAATCAAATGAGAAGCTATTATATTATCCTGGAAAAGAGAGAACATAATAAGGAACAATGCTAAAAAAGTTTACATTAAAAAGTTTACAAGCAATAATAACTGTGTATAAGTTATTTCTGTGTACCCAAATTCATACACCAATATCCTCATTTTTTTTGTATATTTAAAACAGTTGCTAATAGAATGCCATAAAATCTCACCAAGTGTTACCAAACTGTGACTTGTTTAGCTACAACATATATGCCCTTTTTATATTTAAATTTGACTTATAAGTAATTAAGTTGAAGATCTCTTTTGATTTAATAACTAAATAAAAGCCAATTTGAAATATTAAGAAAATACAAAAATAACCTCTTGATTAAGCTAAAACTTACAAATGTTGATGCTATTAACGCCTGCTGACCTGGCTTGGGGGTGGTGGTGCGCCATCATCTGGCATATTTCAGTTGCCACAAAGCGCACCCAGGCTGGCTCTACTAGCCCTCCTAATGCTATCAGGCGTTATGTCCCCTTGAGACTTGGCACACCACCTCACAAGCCCAGGTGGTGCTCTGAAGCCCTTTAGTGCTCCCACAAAGCAATTTGCATTTTTGGCCTCCAGGTCAAATATGGGAATCTCTTCCCATATGCAAGCATGGCCATCACTGAGATGGACATGGCGGTTTTAAACCTGCCAGCTTCATTGATCTCGCCCCTAAAGGGGTATTTTGATATTTGATTTATTCTCTGAAGCCAATGCAGTGGCAGCAGCCAAGCTGCCTTTATTATTTACAAAAAACCTACTCCCCACCGTTCACACCTGGCTCCTGGATAAGGCCACTTTGATTGTTCAGTTTGTTAGGTGCCCTCCCACCTTTCCCCCAAATGCCTCCAACTCGAGCTCACAGAGGGTTTGGCCATTTACTGCACAGTCCCCATGTTGCACTTTGTGGTTCCAAATTGAACAAATTGTTTAGAAGGGTCTTGCGCCTTTGTGACAATCTGCCCATTCCTTTGTGACACCCACCTTGTAATTCCCCCTCGCACAGTGATCAGATCAACCTCTGATCACACATTCTGGGTGTGCATTGAGAACACATTTGCCATTTTCCCCTTGTGCTTTAAACTTGACCATAAAAAGTGCAAGTGCCCATGGTTTCCACCTCCACTGCTTCTGCTCCTCCTCCTTCTAGCATCAGGCTGGCTGCTGCCTTACCCAAATTTTTTGAGTGAGGTGCGATCCTCACTCCCCAACATCAGGGGAATTCTGGTGCTGTGTAAAGCGGCGGTCAATTGAAATTTACAAAATAAAATTTTACTGGATTGCAAAATTGTGAGTCAATGACTATCAGTTTCAGCTGAGCAGCCATGAATAACAGTATGCAACCAATAAGCTCCTGAAACTGCTCCAATTCCTTTGACTGTCCCAGCGTTGGCCAAGTTAAATCCATTTGAGTGTCCCAAATGGATTGATAATAGCAAATGGACTTTCAATGTCAATCTGGCTTTTGTTTGGAATTTTTTTATCCTCCCAATTTGCGCTCTCTCTATTTTTTAATAAAACCTGGTTTTTATAATTATAAACAAAAATAAAATCTCAATGGAGCCAATCTGCTCCTGCCAACGCCCTACTCCAACAGCAGCTTCATGGGGCAATGGAATTCCTCATTGTAGGTATTCCTATCCCATTCTTCTCCTATAATTTTGTCAAAGATGAAAAATACAAAATCGATGGAGCTCACTTTTGATGCTAAATGCTCTTGTATTAACACATAAAAAACTTCTCTTTTTGATCCCAATTGTTTCCAAACCTGCCAGCGCACCAAGTCGTTTACTTAAGTGCAGGCTCTTATCACCTTTGCTGAGCATCAACTTGCTCAATATGTTGAGGCGATGGACACCACTGGCCTCATAAATGAAGTAAAACCATGATTACACTTCCTTATGCCTAATGTTGCAGATGCTCCTACCCTGATGTTGTCTTCCATGATCCACCAGCTAAAGCAGGCGCTGGACAAAAGTTTCCCCAAAGCTTTCTCACCTTCTGATATGGCTTCCCAGGCTGTTAGCTGGGGTGACATATTAGATTTTTTTAATTTCTGATAATCCCTTTCTTTGGCTCAATTGCAAATAAAGATGCGTGGCAACTTCCACTTTTGGGTTGGGCACCATTAGTGCTAAAATAAGTAATAAAGTTTTTAGAGCCTAATGAAAATTCAATATCTAGACCTAAAGAGCCAGAATTTGCTAATTATGATAAGTCTCATGTTGATAGTATATACCAAAGCTAACTAATATATCATGTCTCAACAGAGTTAATTATAATACTTTCATAATATTTTCTCTATCCTATATAGAATCTTTTTAATGAAGAAAAAAAATTAGTGTTGGAACTTTTCACAATAAAGTTATTCTAGTATATACTTTGTTTAAATTAACTATTATCTATTTTTTACTTTTGCTACCGCTATATGAGCTATGTAAAAATGAGATATTATAGTATATCCAAAATTATCTATATACTAGTACTAAAAAAACTATCTATATAAAAAATTTTCAAAATTTTTATATTTAGATACAAGGTATAAGTAATATTCATGAATTATTTATATACCGTTTACTAAAAGTAAGGTCATATACTAAAATATCTGATATCTAGTACTATAAAGGCATTACTAAGTATTATTTTAGATTCAGTATTTAGCTTTTACCTATACAACCGTTACAATTTATTAAATACATCAAGAAGTTTTACATCATTATAATAAGAAGTAATGAAGATGAGATTATCTGTTTAAAAACTAACTTTTCACAAATAGATAATGTTATCATACTAGGGTATATAATACATTTTTAGAGCTAAATAATAATATTAATATCTATATATGGCGTATGGGTCTTAAGCTAAGAATATTAGTATACTCTAATAGATGTTTATCTATGTTATAAACTATAAACTGCTTATGTCACTATTAGATTTTTATAGTTGATTTCAATTGCAACCCTTCTTGGAAACTATTAAGTTTGATAGATTATGTAAGCCTTGGGGAGCAACCCTTGTGGCTTAATTAGGAAATATACCCATTTTGAAACAAGAAGGTGTTTAAGCAGGTGGCTATCCCTTTTGATCATCTTGGGAAATTTAACCTATGTGGTAGATGTGAGGTGGTTGGTTATGTATCCCTTAAAAATTGCACCTCATCCTCCTCTTTTCACCACTCAGAAGTTGGTGCAGAAAATCCAGGAGGTGTGTCAGCAGGTGACAATGGTAAGAAGCTAGCACCATCAAAGGGTACATATCAATTTCCCCAACAAAATGTTACCTCTTCCAAACATGATTTTCGCCAACAAAAAAGTTAGTACCCAGCAAAATAAAGTGATTGATTCACTCTCAGGCTTGAAATATTACCATCTTCTATTCCTTATATTGCTGGAAGAAGCAAGCTTACCCTGACAGGTACATGCGTGACAAACCCGTTTGATATGCAATAGGACTACCAAAACTGGGCCCAGCCATGGGCAGTACTCTTGTCTTTCAGATGAGTCATCATCATGCCAAGCATAATTGTGGTGGAATAGACATCCTTGCCAAGAAATTTTAATACCAATTCAGCTGGCAAGTTAGATCCAAATTGTATTGGCAATAAACTATAGTGTTGATCTGCCATGGCCAAATTGGGAAGATATCCTTGACATTAATGTACCTGGTTATAGTTCCCTATTCAGTGATTTTATAAGGCAGAAGTCCCCAACAGGTTCCGCTGTTACTCCATTTTTCCCCTTTACAATCCCTTAGTCTGTTAAACAAAAACTCTTTGAATACTCAATTTTATTTTGTGAATAAAAAGCTTGCAGGGAATTTAGTGGCTATTCTACAAATTCTAGAATTTCTTGGCTAGTTCCAACAGTTGCCCTATTATCTCTGTATCCTACAATATGGAATGCTTTACCAGAGGTATTCTGGATGTTGTTTTGGGTGGTAACTCATCCTGAGCTCCATCAAAGTCTTATTATCATCAGCATGCTCCATAACAGATTATCTCATTTGATATAATCATTATATTCTTCCCAATTTGGTCAGCTTATTTTGATCAATTAATACCTGAAACATAATTTTCTAATCTATGAGGTGAAATTATTTTTTCCAATTTAGCAACACCAAAAGTTATCTAAAAATAATCACATAGATAAATTCTAGGTAGATTCCACTTTATCATTAAAAATGGTATTTAAAACAGTATAAAAAACAAACCTTCTTAAATTTGGTTATAATCTTACAATTATTTTTAGATTAATTTGTGATACCAAACCATATGAAGGCAGCATGAATCATCTAATAATAGACAATATAGATTTACAATAGTAATAGTATAATACCTACTAATATCCCTAGTTAGGGTGTATTTTTTAAAATTCCTGATAAGTTATTTCTCACTTTAATTATAATATCTAACTTTTGTCAATTTGTGAATTATAGATCTAGATTTAAGAATACTCATCACTGTGCCGCCTCATCTGATTTGTGTAAAATATCACATCCAAAGCCTGATGCCCTCATATAGGGTTGTGATGTACCACCTTCTAATATATATTGGCTATTTGTTGTTTCTGAAGATTTTTGGCTGTTCCTTCTGATTGTAAAATGATTTATAATTAAATAGCTTTTAAGGAATTCAGCTAAAAATCTCCAGAAACCCAAAAGATATAGTATTATGGGCCACAGAATTATATTTCTCAATAGGATCTAGACTATAAAATATCAAGCTTATAAGCTCTTCCTCCATGCAGATAATGGTAGAAGAGTATTAAGTCTCCAAATTGATATTTAAGAATGACTGAATTTTTAGCATTCACTTGTTTGGTTTCTTCTCTGCTAATAGTACTAAGGGACTGTGCCTCCAGATCCTGTAGCCTAAAATCTTTTCTGACAGTCTCTCATAGCTAGGTCAGCTGTGTCAGGGGTAAAGTTTCCAATATGTTCTGGACGCTGGAGGGCAACATGAGTTCTAAAGTCTATAGAGCGCAAATGTGAAAATAGTAGTAATTTTGTGATGACTGACCCAGTGTTGGATTTTAGGCTCTTTTGTGCTCGCTGGTGCGTTTTTCACCTAGATTCCAACAATAATTCTTCAGGAGATGTAGTACTCTCTACTGACGGGTTAATTGATTCAGGAGTTTTCCCAGACCACTCATATTAAAAATGATTAAACTTTTTTATACTAAAAAGTTGGAATTATATATATATATTTTATTTCAATGGGCAAGGGGCTAAAAAGCAAACCTTTTGATATTTTATCACTTAGTATATAAATTATATTAAGGTTCAAAGGGAAAATCAATGCAAAGTTCAGATTAGGCTAGAAATAGCTGAATCAGGGAGTAAAAAGTTTTAGCCTATAGAAACTATTGAGACTTGCATTGCTTGGATGGAACATCCAATGGAAGTTTGTTGCAGGTAGGATATATCTGTGAGGCAACAATTTTATATATTTGACCCAAGCATTGGGCAATAAAATACTTTCAACTGGAGAGACCACTTCCAACCCTATAAAAGGGGCTGGTCTACGCAGAGTAGTTTGAACAAAATTAGCTGTAGGATGCGGAGGGACCTCCAAATGTCTCCCCTGATTCTGCTGACTTTTCAGCGTAACCCTGCTACTAACTATAGTCCTATTTGACCAAGGAGTGAGCTAATTGTATTGACCCAATTTGAGGTGTTCCACCGCGAATTTGCCAGGGTCTTTTAGCTAATATTATTGCTTACTTAATTTGAAATGCTCATTTCACAATATCAGACTTGTAAAAGTCTGACACCAAGTGAGCCAATAGTGCCCCAGGGATCTATTCATTCCATTAGGATGTTTCAATTTCACCATCTTATGGAGTATAGAAATAGGTTAACATTAGCTAACTCTACCCCCCATTATTTGAATGGCAATAAGGGCCATAAAAGCTTAGTATGTCCCCATTAGAAAATTGAGTTTGGCTACTACCTGGGACATAAATTGTACCACTATCATATAAATAACTTATATGCTGCCATACCAGGTGCAGACTTGCTTGAGAAAGAGTGAGATAGGTTGTCATAGATTTTTCTAATTAAAGTAAGACTGGGATCTCAGTATGGGTGTGTCACCACCCAGTGGAAGGCCCAGAATGCCAATGACAAAGTAGCACTAATGACTTGTAGTAGGGATACCCTATGATTCCTGTGAGGTTGTAAAAATTCATAGACGTACCAAAGGTCTCATAGAAAACCAAAATGGCTGCAATGAGGCTTTTTTGGGACTTTCTTGAGCAACCTACATTAGTGAGAGAAGAATAGAGGATTACCACTCCTCTTGGGTTGGCAGATGCTGGCCTTTGTTATGGGTCCCAAAGTACTTTGGTTCTTCTTCATACCATTGATGGTTACTAGGATCACTTGGAGGTACTGCTTCACGATAATAATGAACATTATCAAAATCAGATTGAAATCTCTTGATTCATGCATAAAGTGAGCATGGTTTATATTCCACATTGTTGCAGTGGATCAAACTGCTGCACAGAGTCACCAGCAGTGTTATAGTGGCAGATCAGTTTGTTTACATAAATATGAGGTAGATTGCCCCAAAGCTGAATGCTCTTGATTTGCCATCTGGGATATTCTTTTAGGTTGAGTGGACGGGAAAACTTTGATCATGATTAGCATACCAAATTTGATGGGTTGGAAGGCTCTTGTTGCCTGGATTGTGCTGAATCAGTGGTGGATCAGCGAAACAAATCTTTCAGATGAGGTTAGCCTCCATGGGTGAAGGGTTGGAAGTCCTTTGTTGATCAGATTGCGCAAAACAGTGGTGGGTCAGCGGGTCAAGTTTTGCATATTAGAGCGCCCTTATGGTATGTTGAGTTGAGGGAAATATTAGGGAGCATAGCTCTTTAAAACTCCTGCTTGTATTCAGTGAGCTGCTGGATTAAAAATCAGAGTCCCCACTCAACAATCATTGGTACCAAAACGCTGATAGTGGAATGCTTTTCCAGATTCAAAGGAAGAATGTTGTAATAAAAAAATGGCGGAGTCCATGGAGAGAAATTGGAAAAAAGAATTTTAAATTTAAAAAATGCTCAAATTGGAGAGTGAACTAACAATAAACCCTAGGAGGAGTTGTTGCCTTTATACTTGGAAGAGGATTAAAGTTAGCATATAATAGCCTGGCTTGGACACTCTTTTTTTAGTTTCCATTGGTTGAGTCAGGAAAAGCAATATGAATCAAATGGGATTTTTGATAAATTGTATAAAATCATAAAATCTTTGATAGTTTATATCTTGAATAAACAATGTAGTAACTTTGATAGCTTAGAATTGAGTGGAGTCACCTGGATTAAACACTCGTTATATTTTTCTTCACAAGAAATTAGTTCCACAGGTCACTTTATGCTTAAAACTCCCAGGAGTTGTAAAATTGACTCATATATGTAATATGAGACCCATAATCTCATGTTTAGTGACTCAAACTGCATTTTTGAAATGGTAAAGAGTTTTCAAGTTTTGAGGCTGTTATTCTTAGTGCTAGAGAGCTTTGGAGTTGACAAACTGGGGTGAGATGAGTATGGGGGTCCTGCTGGTGGCCACTGATATGTGCTACCTCCCTGAAGGCCCCATTAATTTTTTCCACAAGGGAGGAAATAAAGAAGGGTGTACAGTAGGGGGATCATTGAGAGCCAGAGAAGTGACTTACCACTCATAAACACCATGAGCAAAGACCATAGTTGCACCACAGGCTCCATTGGTGCCTTGGGTCCCCTTTTGAGCTTATGAAAAACTACTTGTGGTCTAACCCATGGAGTTGGGTCTCTAGACTTACACAGTGGCTTTAGTGGTAGTGGAGACCATTAATGTGGCTTCAGCCCATTTTGTGAAGTGAAAGATGGCAAAATAATCTAGTGGTGTCCATACATGGAGGTCAGAAAGGGATCATTAAGCCAATAATAATGTCAACAAAGAGTGAGGTTGGCACAGCGACTTAATGTTGATAAATTATATTTAGAAGATCCTTAGTGCATGTAAATGAAGCTTGAATTAATGACATTGTGGATAGATCCAGTCATGACTTCCCATTAGCATCAATACTCAAGCCACTACTAGGTTTTCTGTAGACTGCCATGTCCCTCCGTAGTATGCGCCTCCACGATATTAGAGTTTCTATCTGAGGGACATACATATGGTAACCAGCACATCTCTATGCATATATATAGCAACTCTTCTTCAATTCAAATTTAAAAAGTCATTCATCTTAGTCTTCCTTGAACCTCAGGGGTCTTTTGGTCCCACATCTTGGGTCATCCAATCATCTCATACACCTATTCTTCATTAGGAGGTTATATTGTTAGTATAGGTAAGTGAGATAGCCCATTAGAGCTCTGAATAAAAGACCCTGTATGGTGAGCAATAGAGAACTAGTAGCCCTTTAACTTAAGAACCCTTGAGCAAGTCTACCATTAGGGTCCTTCATCTGTTGCAACCACTTTAACAGCGCATGATTGGATACAATTTCGATGTAATTTTCATAGAAGAAGAGAAAAAAATATTTGATGGACATCACCATCACCAAACACTTGTATCCCATAGCACTAAAATATCTTTCTGCCTTTGTAAAAACCCGCTGTGTCAATGAAACTGAACTGGGCAATATACCCCTTTCAATCAAGGAAAGGAAAGGGGCGCTGCGCATACCCACTAAAAAAATAGCAAATTTAGGGCACACCCTAAATGAACGTTTAGTGCTGCTAGTTCTCTCAAATTATATTTTACTACATCCCAAACTAGCAGAAATTCAATTATGCCATAACAATCAATTTTGCTTCCTATTTGAAGAAACTTTAGAGAATGTGTAACAAAATACATGCAAGAACCATCAAATTGAAATTGGATCCTCCAAAAGGGTGACTATAGAGTTTATTCTAGAAAAAATTCCACAGACACCTGAAAAAATATTTTCATAAGAATAAAAATTAGGAGCTGCTTTTTCTTTCTCGTAACAATCACTTTAGTTACTATGATTTGATTCAAACAGAAATTTTGATAATCACACACAGGAGAGATGGGCGACTTTATCAATAAAAATAATACAACATGGGCGAGCGTCGCGGCGAGTGGTGCACTTAATGGTGCAACTAAGGCAAGAAACGCCCTGGAGGAGGACCATGAACCCAATCCACAAAGAAATTGCAAACTCAGACACCGTCTGGGTTTATGGTATTCACAGTAAAGCATGCGCAATATATGTACATTCAGTTCAACAAGCCTTGTCAAAGGTGGAGCATGGGATCAGACTCTTCCTTGGGGATGAGTCACCGACCCTGTGGGAGAAAACATGTGAGGCACAGCCCTCACTTTTCCCTCACGCGGTGTACGTAGCCACCAACAACATGGGCCATGGCTGGATCAATATTGGTTTTGAAACAGCCGATGAAGCTGATGGTGCAGCAAAAGTCTGTGTGTAAATTGCCCTCCCCAAGGGCAAAAAAATTGTGTGCACCACACACACCAGATGGAATAAAGCAAAAACTTTGTTCATCTCTTTCAACTCGCTCCCCACCAACCTTCCTTGTAAGGTAATTGAGGAAGAGCTCTGCAAAGGTCTCATGGCCTATGGAGAAATTCAGCAACTTGAATTACAAAAATTTCGCCTGATGATCAACCTGTGCATGGGCAAAGCTATCACTATAATCAACCCCTTCCCAGAAGTGGAAGAGGACTTATCCAGAATTACCCACATAGCAGAATTTCACTTCACAGATGGGGGCCAGTCAGCCGCATTCCAAGTTACACCAGAATGCGCACCGCCCATTTGCAACCACTGTGGCTCACTGGGCCACAAGGAACACGCATGCCCTGTGAAAGAGGGCTTAATGTAAAATGATTATTGTGAGGAAGCAATGGATGAAGATAAAGAAAACTTCGCCAAAATGACTGATGGTCACCACCCATTCCGCTGGGGTGAGGATGGACTATACTCCATCGTGGACCCAGTTACACGCAAAGAATGTAATGCAACACAAAGAGCCCGCAAGTGAGCAGCAGTCAAAGCGGCGGCACATGTGGAGTCCACCATTAACCCCGAACAAATTTGGGAGGATATTTTGGATATTCACCGAGATAACCAATCAGAACAATATGCCCAGGTCAAAAATTTTCACAGTAACCAGACTGAGCCACAAAGCGTCATCAGTCATGAACATACTGAGGAACAATACAACCGCAATTTGGGCAAAAATGCGGTGCACAATTCACCAAAGTTGAACCTCAAAATTATAGAATCCAATCAACAATCCGCATCAAATCAACATGAGACCTGTGCAGGAAAGGTTGACGCAAATGCAAAAAACTGCAATTCCAGTGAATCATTAGGTCAGATCAAGGAAACCAACAATGGCAGTGAAAGAGTTGGAGTACAGATGTGGAGCATGGCCAAAATGAGCCGCAATGGGATAGGGCCAGAGGGCCCTCCCAACCGCTCCTGAGGAGCCACAGGCACCTCAGTGTCAATAGAGATGCTAAACATTGCGGGAGCCAAGGCTCATACATCCCAAGCCAAAAAGCTGGAATTCCTGCGAAAACCTCTTGTAGACATCTTGGTTATCCAAGAAACCCACTGTCTACAAGGGGAAGAAGGATCCTAGTCAACCAGGGTCGCACCATCACAATCAGTATGGATGCCTCACTGTGGGGTGATCATCCAAAACAACAAAAAATTTAAAATTACAAATTTGTCATCACACTTACACAGTCGAGTCCTGGTAGCAACAATTACATGCAAGAGGAAATTGTTTTAGTAGCATGTGTCTATGCACTGTGCACCGCAACCAAGAGAAAACAATTTTTTGAAAACATTCCTACTCTCACTCTCCCACCAGATACCATTTTGCTAGGCGATTTCAACTGCTGGGATAACCCTGATATGGATTGATGGCCTAATCCCAGGGGAACACACCTGGACACATTGAATTACACACAATGAAGGAATCTCTTGGCCTACAGGATGCTCTCCCCCCAGTTCACCACTCCTTCCCCACATGACGCGGCCCAACATACACAAGGGAGTGCTCATATAAATGAGTCACATTGACCACATCCTCGTCCTGCAATCCCACCACTCAAGAATCTCCAATTTTACAACAAAAAAGATCAATTTTTCTGACCACCGATTGGTTATGGTGCAGTTAGCACCAACCCAATCCCACACACAGGTGTCCCCTTGGAGAAAGCTTCACCCAGAAAATATAAAATTGCCCAAAATATCTGACTGGGTCAAAAACGAGGCTACAAACCCATAATTCACAGCCCCATTTTCTTTGGATCCCATCAGAACATAAAAGATTTCAAAAAGGATTTATCAACAAAACCCAACATATTGAATCATGTAATTACACCGCGGACACAGCCACAATCAAGCGTACCTTGGTGGAACTAGACCACCTGGAGAAAATACTCTGAGATCTGGCTATAGCCCCAACTGGGGATGCAAATGGGCAGAAATATCTTCCCAACTTAACAATCTCATCTTCGAACACCAACACAGAATCAAATTATAGAACAAAGTTAAGTTCATAAAGAAAGGCGAAACCTGTTTGACATACTTTTTCCGCCAATTCCACTCCCGTGGAAACCAGCCCGCATGCACACAGGTCCATAAGACCAATGGCACCGTGGCAACTGACCCTGAGGAGGTCAAGGCAGAAGTACACTGTTATTACACCGAATTATATTGTGAAACGCCAACAGATTCACAAAAAGTTAAAAAATTTATACAAACCGCCAAGCTACAAAGTACACCACCGAATTACAACATACTATCCCTAATTACACGGGAGGAGCTTTGGGATACAATCCGCAGTGCACCACCTAGGAAATGCCCAGGGCCTGATGGGATACCCTACAAATTTTACAAAAATATTTTCAACAAATTGCCCCCCTCCTATTGGCGTCTATGAACCAGTTCTTGTTAAAACACGCCTATTACCAGGAGGCCATGAATCCTACGTTATAACCTTGTATAAAAATGGTGACAAGTTGGACCTGGCCAACTGGCGCCCAATTGCACTCTCCAACACTGACACAAAAAATTCTAACAAAAACTTTATCAGCCAGATTAGGCGCAATTGCCTCTGACATCCTATCACCCAATCAGTCTGTGTTTATACCAGGGCGTTCAATCTGGAACAACATTCACCCTGTTGCAAACATTTGCCAATCCAAAGCAACTGGTGTCCTGGTCTTCTTAGATCAGGAAAAGGCGTATGACCGTGTTAGCTGGCCATACCTAAAAGAATGTCTACATGCCTTCAAACTCCCACCAAGATTCCTAAAATGGGCGATGCTCCTAACAGAATCTGCAACCAAGCTGTATGCGGCCCTGGATTCCTAACAAACAAGATTAAACCACACAGAGGGCTCAAACAAGGGGATCCTTTCAGCCCACTTCTATACAATTTCAGCTTTGACCCACTCCTCTGAGTAACTGACTCACATCTCATGGGATAACCGCACAAGGACAACCAACATTCAAGTTACTGGCCTTTGTGGATGACTGCATAGCAGGTATAGCAAACAATGAAGATGCCCAACAGCTGGAACGCAATCTAGAGGATTACTCCAAGGTGAGCAATGCATCGCTCAACAAAAGAAAGACAGAAATCATCCTCTTAGGCAAATACACAAACAATTGGGCCACAACATCAGAACCTCATACCAACACACAAAGAAAAAACCCAATCATTTTACCCTTTGCAACACCTCCCACCACCACTCCTGTCCGACACCTTGGAATTTGGCTAGAATCAGGGGGATATGCTAATGAGACAATGGAAAGTAACCTGTTACAAGGGTATCCAAACGCGTCACCTCCCTCAAGGAAAGAACCCCCAGGATTAACAGGGCGAGTTACAGTTGCTAACTCGCTCATCCTCCCAATACTATGGTACACAGCCCACGCAATCGGCTTCTCACCTACCTTTATAACTTCAATCCACGCGCTTATCCAGGGCTGGCTGTGGCCCAGCTCTCACCCTCCTATACGGATGGAAACACTATTTGGCTACACTCAAGCGGAGGCATGAGACTAATAGATCTCGAGAGCCATGCCAATAACATCCTAGGTACCTGTATAAAGGAAGTCCTTGCTCTAGACCTCCTGCAACAACATTGGTCCAGAGCAGCAAGGACTAACTTTGCACAGGCGCTCAAATTAACCAACCCACATAGCCCACCCAGACACTTACATACCTTACCAAACATCCTACTGCAGCAAGTCCGCATGGAACCTCCCCTCATTTCAAACATATCCTCCAAACTATCCTCTGTATGGGATGGACCATAGAGAACATGGGTACTATACGGGGAAGGGGATGACTTAGCCCCCAATTCAAATTAAGAAACCCAGAAAACCACCACCAGAGATAAATACTCGCAACAACCCCAAACATAGCTAGGATAGAATACCTAGATATGTTGGACATTCCCTATGATTTAACCACACAGAAGGCAGTGTGGAAAAAGACTCACCACCCACTCCTACAGCCGAGTATAAGAGCAAACGCCTGACGCTGTCTGAGAAGGACCTATAGGATGGCAGACCGCTCCAACTCCCTTCATGAAACATGTGCAGTATGTGGAGGGAAGGCATCCCTACATCACCGCCTAGAAACATGCCCCCCAACAGAAGCTATATGGCAGGAAGTCGCACGCCTGCTTAAGATCCAAAATGAACAGAAATTCTCAATATCAAAGAGCATCTGTACGCTCCAAGTTGAGTCACCAATCCCATCTACCCTCTGCTCCCTAATAATACCCATTGCAATGTGGACAATCCACACAATTGCATTAGATGCGTTCAAGGGCACGGTCCCAACCATTCATGGGGTTAATACAGATTCCATGTCCACTTACTGGAGCACTTCCAAGCCTGGCTCTATGAATATATGAGACCAAGGCAAAAAGCGCTCATAGAATCATGGTTCCCACTCTGGTTCCTCCACACAGACCCTTTCCTTCACACCTGCTCCATAGCAGGGGAAACCCCCTCAGAGTAGTGCACCAACCCCCCATACCTGGCAGTCCCACTGGCAACAGGGGTAGCTTGAGTACCCTGGGGTGCCCAATTTTATATTTGTCAGTTATTTCCTTAGTTTTACGTATATTTGGTAATGTCTGCCCCCTGGTTGGCTTACCTCAGTTAGTAAATAAAATTAAATAATAGAATGATGTTATAACTCCAGTGCCTATACAAGCTAGCAAAGATTGCCACAGCAAACCTCAAAAGATCCCACACACTATTTAAACTGCATTATTGCACAAAGTTCCCAGCATCCTTGAGAAGATGCACTCATTCAATAGTAAGATATGTTCTGAAGTCCCCTCTCCTCACTTCCCTAAAATTATAAAAATATAGCACTCTGTTATTGGTTTAGTGCTGGGTACTTCGTTATACCCTATTAATAAATAGTCTATTTCTCTACAAAAACCACATAAAATTTATAAATTTTAAAGATTCTGGCTTTTAAAAAACTGCTGCAACTAATAGAGGGCCCACGCTCATTGATATCTGTAATGGAATTGGACGTCTCTCTGGTGTTTTCTGCATTAGTATCCCTCAGTAGAGATAATCCTGGGAATCAGTTACAGGAAATTTTGCAACAACCATTTGTTTAAGAAACTGTATGCACGAGTAATTGGTCTGAACTGAATATCCAATAATCCAATTTGATCTGCTTTAATTAAGATAAAGTCAAAAACCCTAATCTGGCGAATTTAACCATTAAAAATGCCAATGGAATAAAAAATGATAACATAATTACTGCTATTGTCATGGTTGGATGACATTATGGTAGGAACTGATGCTAGAGATAAGGCTTGGAGACAGGAGGCCCAGAAGGTGAAGCTTCAGGCTCTTCCTGACCTGAAACACACCTTAGATCAACGCTGAGTGCAAGCCAAGCATGCCCAGGTTGATACTAAGGGGTGCAAAACGCCCAGCCTCTTATCTCAGCCCAGGCACTGAAACAAACAATTTACATTTTAAATGAAGACAGTTTGATTTGGTTAATCGGAGAGCAGGGGTTCAAAGTCCATTTGAGTTATGAAATTTTAAGTTTGAGTAAAATATGGCTTCAATCAATTACTCGAGTGAAGGCACTTTTGGTGTATTTTACAAAAATGGATGGAAGCGTCTGTTTATTGGAGCGTCAAGGCTTGGGCACACCTCCGCAGAACCTGAATTTCCCTGGCCCACTTTAAATATGGTTTTTGTGACCAACTTTCCTCATTGGTCGACTTTCTTTAATAAATTTACCCATTATTTACGTTTTTTTACCAATGGTTCCTTGGGAAAACTTAGTGGTGGACCTCTTTGGGGAGGTCTCCAACTATGTGGGCCACTACCTTTTATCACAATTTACAAAAATTCCAGGTGCCCCCTTGGGTCGCTCAGGTCCCCTCCAGATCGAGGCACCCAAGGCCCCTAACACCAAATTACACTTGATTATGGACTCCCCTTTGGGGTCCACTCAAGTGGTGACATTCCTGACTTACCTGGTACTTTATGTTGCGTTTTAAACCCTTGCCTGGGGTTCCTTTTGCACAGGCACAGTTTAAGGTGCCTTCCTTCCCATTCTCCTAACAACTAGTTTC
Source organism: Massospora cicadina (assembly GCA_022478985.1). Classification (NCBI taxonomy): domain Eukaryota; kingdom Fungi; phylum Entomophthoromycota; class Entomophthoromycetes; order Entomophthorales; family Entomophthoraceae; genus Massospora; species Massospora cicadina. The sequence continues at coordinate 73,645 of JAKSZP010009548.1, read as the reverse complement.
CTAGCAATGTGGGTTTGCATCCCACATCACCTTGCTGGGAACGAGAGAGTTACAGACACTCTCTTGACAGCTATATCCTCCTAAGAATGAGCCCAGATAAATACTGGCATTAATTCTAATTTACATCCCAGATGATCAGAACAGTCACCCCTGCCCAAATAAAAATTCTACTCACAATGTGAGAAGCATAGTCAAGACTATTGCCAGAACTCAGTCTAGTGGCTGGAAGGGAACGATATTGATAGGTCAGTATTTCATACACCTATTCCCTCACAGATCCTACTCAAGAATAATCAGAATGGCGACGCCGTGCAGACTATGGATGCTATCACAGGTATTATAGCGCCCTCAATGGAAACCAAGTCTTTCCTTGGCACGTCTATTTTATAACAGACTTGTTCAAGGTTTTACTAGATCAAGTGTTAGGGTGTTTAATCTGAGAAGTGCAACAGTTGGTGATTGTACATGTAAAGCCAAAATTTAGGATTTAAGAATTTAATAAAACAGTCATAATCCCATTTTTAATTTGACTTTATTCAAGTTAATGCATTTTGGGTTATTTTTAAAGAAATTATATATTTTTTACAGGCTTTGGTGAAACTTTGATAATCCAGAAAATAGGTGCTAGGACATCAGAATTTTTTAGTCTTTTGATACTCAAATTAACATTTAATTTTTGTAACTCTTGTGGGGCTATGATTTTTTAGGTGATGGTACATTCCCGCTTCTCACCTGAAAATTCTAGTATCTATTTAATTTCTTCTCCAAGGTAAAGACCATTTTTGCATATAGTAGCCTTTATGATTGTATATAAGTAAATCTATTAAATTAAGGCTAGCAAGAGAGGAGCATTAGTTCAAGCTGATATGTAATTTAGTGTATGTGCCTTGTAACCAGGGGGTGTGAAAAGATAAATAGAGGGGCCGCCAATAAAGGGACCATAATTGGGGGTTCACAGATTTCCAGAGGAGGGTGGCTATGAGCCAGTGAGCGCAATCCTGAGAAGCCCACCAAATGACAGAGGCTGGCAGTAATTGAACATCTGCTACACCTTGGCCTGTTGGGGTACATATATATGCAAACGTTGCCTAATGTGTTATTTCACCAGAACGCCCAAATTTAGAAGGTCTTGAAATTATTTGGTAAGGTTTGAGCCGTCTATTTTTGCTTCTGATGCAACTTATTCTGATGCTTAATTGAGGCAACTCACTTTCAATGTTAGACTTGCATGTGTTGAGTTGGCGGGCAAGGTCTTGGAAACCTTGCTTGTTACAAAAAAGCCAAGTTGTGCCAATATTTCTCAACTGTTATATCAATGGCATCTGTGAATAGGATTAGAGGCTTGTCAAATTTAAAGTGGACTATATAGGAGCTGAAATTAGGCACCACTTAGGGTGTCAAAAGCCTGATGTGGATTCTTCCCAGTGGAACAAGATCTCTTTGTAAAGTAAATATACTAACAACTCAGTATGTTCAGCAATGTGAGGAATAAACTGTTAATTAAACCTAATTATACCTAGAAAGAAAAGTATATTTACATACTATTCAGGTGGGACATCATATTAAATGGCAACAACTTTATAACGCATTGGACAGATCCCTTCACGGGAAATTTCGTGGCTCAAGAATTCCATTTTCTTCAAGAAAAAAATACACTTAATGTAGATCTATCTTCAAGGAAGCTTCTTGAATCATGTTAAAAAATTTCTTAGGTGTTGAGGGTGATTGTTGAAGGTATGGTAGAACAGTATAACATTATTAAGATAAAGTAATATGTAGGACATTTTGAGATCTATGAGAATTCCATCCATTGCCTGTTGAAAGGTTGCAGGTGCATTGTACAACCCCTGTGGAATACATGTTTACTCAAATAACCCTATTCTGGAGATAGGTGCACATTTATCTATGTCTTCAGGAGAAAGTCTAATCTGCTAATATCCGCTGGCAAGTAAGATGGCGAAGAAAATTGAGATTCAGCTAAAAGTTGGAGAGTATTGTTGATTTGAGGTATCAGATAGCTGTCCTCCCAAGTTATTGCATTCAGACACCTGTAATTTATTACTACTCAATGGCCTCCATATTTCTTGTGGACCAATAGTAGGGGAAAGGCCCATGGGATCCTTATAAGGTTTCAGAAGGCTGTCCTCCAATAAGTGTTTTAATTCCTTAGTCACTTGGTTTTCTTTGACTTTTAGAATTCCAATAAGGCCTGGTATGGACCCCAACTATTCCCAAATCCGCCAGCGCATCAAGTCATTCACTTATTTGCCTGCTCTCATCACTTTCTCTGAGCATCAACTTGCTCAATATGTTAAAGCAATGGACACTGCCGGCCTCATAAACGAAGAAAACCCACAACTATACCTCCTTATGCCAGATGTCATTGATGCTCCTACCCCAATGTTGTCTGCCATGGTCCACCAGCTAAAATTGGCACCAGAAAAAAGTTTTCCCAAAGCTTTCTCACCATCTGATATTGCTTCCTAGGTGATAACTTAGGAGGTATATTAGGATATTTTTTATGATAAATTCTTTGTTTGGCTCATTAACAATTAAAGATGCGTGGCAGCTCCACCTTTAGGGTTGGGCACCAATAGTTCTAAAAGAATAAGTCATGGTATGAATGGGTTGAACGTCACCAGTCTGCACCCTTGTGTTGGAGCCAGTTGCAATTGGTATGACCAACCATATAATTATTTAATTACTTAATTTTATATGCATAATATATATACATGGTGTCATATTGATTGAGCTGCACGCTGAAGTTAATTAATAGAATTAAGTTATGATGGATTTCTTTGCCCCACGAGCTCTTACTTTATATATAGTTGCCAAAGTTGTATTCAGACAATATTGGTAATTCCGCCGTGGGGCATTCATTCATTAGACTTTACATTGCCATAAAAATCCCTAATCTCCCAACATTGCAATTTCAGCTTCCTAATTTTAATAACCATATGGGCTTTTTGGCTGCAGTTATAATTACGACTTTAATTATTTCAATATTAATATCCTACCTTGCCTCACACTGGCGTAAGATAATAGTAATAGGGTTCCTATCCTTATTAAAGCCACCCGCCAGTATCTCTATTTCATTTGTCATATTGCTCATACTATGGAATTGCCCCAAGCCTTAGTCATTCAACCTCTTGGCCTATTTTTAGATGTTACGCCGTTAGTTTACCACTCTTAAATGCTGCTTAGTAACCATATGGCACCAGCAAGAACTCTGGTAAAGAAAAGCATATCTAAGTGGGAGTGCCATTTGTAATGGGATCTTTTTTCTAGTGTAGCATGCTACTAGTCTGCCACTAGGATTGATTTAATGAGCAGTATAGTCACTGGAAGTATTAGATATTACAGTGTGCTTATTTGTCCTATTAACAAAGGCCCTATTGTTAACAATAATTTCCCTTTGTACCACTTTAACCAGCTTACTGTCCTTAAATGGCACCTTGTCTTTTTTGTGTGCTGATACCTGAGCACCTGAAATATAATAATCTAGCGCGTCTAAAAGTAACCCCCTTCACCATTTTTAATCATATGGGCTTTCATAATAAGTTAGCGTACTCTTTAAGATATCCACCAATAATAGTTGCTCAAGAGTAAGATATTAGAAAATTTACCTTTTCTTGTACTATGATGGGGAATTCATCAAGCCCTTGGCCAATCAGAGATTCACAACCAGTGATGGAGTCAACTCAGCCAATCAGTAAAGTGTGGAAATATACAATAGGATATTATTAATTCACAGTCTGAGGTTGTTTAGTAAGATTATCTTCCAAGAAGAAATAAGCTATTGATACTTGAGATTGAGTATTTTAGGGCAAGTCCAGGACTCGTTTATGAAAAAGGTTAGTTTCTACATATATGCTCCAATAAATAAGCAGAAGGTATAATAACTTGGATTTCCCTCTTCAACAATATTTGAGAATCAGAAGGGATGGCAAACTTATTGACAAGGTAAATGAGCATTCCTTCTTGTGGCGTCAATTGAGAGTTGATATAGTTTAAGTTTTTGCCCCAATACTCGATATACCATCCTCTCAATGGATTTTGATGCTCCAATATAGCTTTAATGTTTATCTTCCCTCTCTCCTTTGGTAGGTTCTAGATGATATTCAGAAACCAATACCTCATTAGGGAGAAATACAGATCTTTGTGACTAATCTTAGTGTCAAACTAGACCAGTGAATGCATGCCTATGAGTAGGTCATGACTATCTTTGTTCAAGACAATCAGCTGGGGCAGACACTACTATGAGACCCAAATCAGATGGGCAACAACGATTAAGCTCTGAGGGATATAGTGTAGGAGGGTCCAGAGGTTCTATACTCTAAAGAGTAACTTCAATCAGGTACAATCTTAATCCTCTCCATAAGGTGGGTGGAGATAAAGTTGTCTGTAAGGATGATGTCAACAATGGCCAGGACCTTCACCTTATGAACCACTAAATCTATAGAAAAGACATTTAAGAAAAAGTAAGGGATTGAATAGATAGCATTAGTGTCAGAAGATCGCTTTTCTGATGATAGTGGCTCCACTGGTTGGCAGGCCATCCAGTATGAAAACTGGTCAGCCCTTGTCATTTTGCCTCAGGCATGGGGCCAGCAGTGCCGGTTGACACCTTGGCGTGTCATCCGCGCCATTAAAGGATCCCCTAACCTAAACTCCAACCAACATAATAAATTTAAACTTATAATATAAAAGAAAATGGGCAAAGGGTAATATTTATTGAAAGGGAGCACAAGGTATTTATATGTACAAATGGGCTACTGCGCCCCTCGCTGACCTATCAGCTTTCTGCTGAACCTTCACCAACTACTCTCTCTACCACTGCGCTTCTCACTTCCCTGGTGTTGCCCCTTTTGCCTCATCCTTCCTGATGTCCAAATTAGTATTGGCTCATCCTTAACCTTAAGTCGCCAGCGAGTTATATAAATAATTATTATAAATTGATATTAAATCTAAATTTGACCTTCAAGTTGCTTAGTATGCGCTAGAAACCCCTTAAGTTGCTTACTTTGACTGGGAAATCTCAGCATCTCGCTGACAGCACAACTTGACTCTTAATTAGTCAATCTTTGGGGTATTGCCTTTAGAGTGACAGTCAATTATAATATTAGGTCTGAAAACAACATTTTTTTTAGTACTAGATGGTCCCAACCCACCTGAAAACAACATTGGCCTCCTCAAAATCATAATTTTCAGTTTCCACCAATGCATACAAAATTAATATAAACTATCATCCTTGGCTACTAGTTGCCGGTGATCCATAAACCTAATTTGGGGAAACAATTATTAAGCGCCAGAAACTTCCTCAGACGCCTTGAACTCAGGATCATTGGCTTACACCAGCATCATTTAAATTTATTTAAGTAAATAATCCTCAGCTGTTAGTCACTAGTGATCCTTATACCATTTTGGGCTAGCAATGGGCTCTGACCAATCCTAACTTACAAACTCGGTGTAATACAGATTTGGCTCAACCCAAATTGGGGAGCAACTCACCGCACAATCATTAAAACATACAAAATTCAGTTGATAAGCCATTCTTCTGGGATTGGCCTATTTCATCCCAACTCTCATTAAATCATTGGATGATCCCATCTGATTAAGATTCCAACATTTCCCACCACTTAACAAGATGGTAATACTCCTAATTTCCAGCCTCAGCATGTGGAGTGGGCATCCAGGGCTTGCCCCTCCCTGCCACCAACAATCGCTGGAATTCTCACCATGGTGGCACAACCTGCTGCCTCCTCACCAACCTGCAGTTACTCTGGCACCAACCAGAAGAGCCCCATGTAGTGAGCACCATTGTCAGAAAATTGCTTTTCTGATGATAAGTGCTCAGCTGGTTGGCAGGCCAACCAGTATGAAGACTGGTTGCCCTTGCCATTTGACTTAGGCACAGGGCCAGCAACGCCGGCTGACCCCTTGATGTGTCACCTGCATCATTCAGAAATCCCCCAGCCTAAACTTTATCCACCAAAATAAATATATTTATATCATAAAATATAATGGCCAAAGGGAGATATTTAATGAAAGGGAGCACCAGGTATTTATATGTACAGGTAGGCTATTGCGCCCCTTGCTAATCTATCAGCTTTCCGCTGGACCTTCCAGCCAACCACTCTCTCTAGCGCTGCACTTCTCACTTTCCTAATATCAACCCTTTAATCTCATCCTTCCTCATGTCCAAATTAGTTTTGGCTCATCCTAAGCCTTAAGTTGCCAGTGAACTATATAAATTTTATAAATAATTATTTTATCTGAATTTGACCTTCTAGTTGCTTATTATGCACTGGAAGCTATTATGGCTGTTTTCTTTGACTCAGAATATCTTGTCATCTCACTGAAAGCAAAATTTTACTCTTCATTAGTTGATTTTTGGGGTATCACCTTTTGGGCGACAGTCAATTATAATATTAGGCATGGAAACAACTGATCTGCCTCAAACTCATAATTTTCATGTTCTGCTGACGCATACTAAGTTAATATAAATGATTATCCTCAGCCACTAGTCACTGATGATCCATAAACCTAATTTGAGGAATAGATTATTAAGCACCAGAAAGATCCTCAGCCACCTTAAACTTGGGATCATCTTTTTCGCCATCATCAAATAATTAATTTAAATGGATCATCCTCAAATACTAGTCACTGGTGATCCTTATACCAATTTGGGCCATCAATGGGATTTAACCAATCCTAACTTTCAAACTTGTCATAATACAGATTTGGCTCAACCCAATTTGGGGAGCTACTCACCACACAATCATTAAAACATATAAAATTCAGTTGGAAGCCATTCTACAAGGTTTGGCCAGTTCCATCCAAAATATTGTTAATACATTGGATGACCCCATTTGGTTAAAATACTGACAATTATTATAATAGGCTCATCAGAGGTATCATGGAGTTTTTTAAAGCATAATAAGGAAGTTGAGAATTTTATTGCCAGCTATAGTTTTGGGGATGTTAATTCTCTCAGGAGGATACATGATGAAGCACTCAGGATTTAAAGTATTTTAAGTAAGTTGTTGAGGTTTAACTTCATCAGCTAGGAAGCCTTGCGCCCTAGGCTGATGCCTTTTTTCACATCATCTGATTTCTTCTTCCAGTATTGACTCTCTTGGTGGTTAAAGAACCCAAAATAGGACTATAAATCGCATCTGGGTTGATACTTTAGGCTTTGCTTAACAGCATAGATTTGAATTTGTAATCCTCTATCAGATGATAAATGATACATCTCAGGCTCAGTAATTTCCATGATAGGCTCCTCTATGTCAAAGATTGATTTTAATATCTTTTTGACTCCTTGGAAGTGGAGCAAGAGGTTGGTAAAATTGAAAGCAGATATTACAGCGGCTATCACATTGTCCAAGGTACACAGTCACAGGAGGCTAAGGCCTGAGTTTCATAATAAAAATGGTTAGCAAAGACTGAATAAGAAATACTTTCTCAAATTATGAACATGAAGGCTTTATCTGAATTACACAAGATCAAGTCTTCACAAAACGTTTAGTAAAGGACTGCCTTTGTCATGGTCTAATGAAAAGATTGTGGGTACCAACTCTAAAGATAAAGCTAGTCGTCAGGAGGCTAAAAAGGTGAAGTTAGCAGGCCTTTCTGAACTCAAAAACACTAGACCAGCGCTGAGTTCAGGCCAGATATGCCCAGGTCAGTCTAGGGGATGTGCATGACACTTATCCCTGTGTTGGGCAAGGGCATTAAAATGAAATAGCTATATCATGAGTGGTGACGGTTTGATTTGATTGCTTGGAAAACAGGATCTCAAAACCCATTCAATATTTGAAATTTCCAACTCAGGTCAGCCTTTCCTTCAATCAATAACTCGAGTTCAGTTAATCTTGAGCTATAGTACATGAGCCAATGGAAGTGTGCGTGTATTGGTGCACTTGGGCTAAGCACCACTTCCATTTATCAATGATTCCCCCCAAACTGTTTAAATATGTTCCCTTGAGACCAACCTTCCTCAATGGGTGACTTTTTAATAAACAGTTTTTCATTTTTTACGTTTTAATAAGTAGTATCCTTGAGTGGACCTGTGTTCAGACCTCTTTAAGGAAGTCATCAACAACGTTGGCCACTACTTTTTATCCAAATTAACTGCAGCATAAAGTGCACCTGTGGGTCGCCCTGGTCCCCTCCAGATTGAGGCACCCAAGCTCACTAGCACCGATCTCCACCTGGTTAATGATTACCCTTTAGGGTTCAACCAGGCTCTTTTGTTTGTTGTTATTTACTCTTATACACTGCATTGTACACCCTTGACCTAGGTCCCTTCTGCTCTGGACCTATTAGGTGCTTTACTTCCAATCTTGTTAATGGCTAGTATCCTGGCAGTTTGGCTGTTTATCTTGCATTACCTCTCTGGGAATGAGAGATATAAAGACACTCCTTGAGATTAGTCAATCAACCTTTTCAACTTAATTGCATCAGAATTATAAGTGTAGGAATTTCTCTATGTGTAAATTGGGTGCGCTGGCCATTTGTCACAGCCACTATGGTTCTCACCACAGTTTTTATTTATTTATTTGAGGATGTCCAACCAGGGGACTGACACATCCGATATATAGGGAAAAGGAAAGTAAAAGAGGGGAGATCACACTAAACAATAGAACCTGAAAGATAAGACATGGTACACTTGAATGTGGCTGGGAGCCACGGGTGGTGGATGAATATGACCTTAAGTGACATGACAGCTCAAGGGCTAGTAGGGTGTACCGCCTATAGAAATTTGTGAGGTTTTCAGTGTCACAACGAAGGAACCAGATTGGTAGCCAATTAGCAATCTGTTTCTTCCATTTGTGTTGTAGTGATCTAAATAGCCAGGCTTGGAAGTGGTCAGCCAAATGGCTGTGGAACCTGACGATAGCTTGGTTGATGTTGTGGGAGATCCCGTTGAAAGCATCAAGGGTAATTGTGTTAATGGACCATATTACAATACTCACAATTAAAGCCCTTAGCGTCTGGGGGATAGGTGAGATCATGTTGAGTGCCAGGATATCGCGGGGTAGTCGGAATTCAGCTGATGGCGATTGCTGAAATAAGTACATCACATTGGCCCTGATATGCTTGGATGGCGGGAACTCTTCCAGGCGGTGGGCTAGTGTGTTGGGTCTGCCGCAGATGGCGCATGATTGGAACATTGAGAAGGTGCGGTCAGCTGTCCTAAACGTATGGCGCGTGTAGGCCACACTGTGGAGCTCACTTGTGGAGATAAGAGGGGACAAGTGATGAGGTCCCACACCTTCCTTTGGGTACGCAAGTCATATGGGACGTCTTGGTAGTCTAGATAGTCAATCTGGGATAAAGGAAAGGGTGTTAGTGGTGCAGGTTTGTTGGTCACAGTTTGTCCTCTGTGGAGTCGCATATAACCTATTGGAGGGTTAGTATCTTCGGTTTGCTATGCATAGGAGAAACTCCAATCCCCTTATCTTAGGGTGTACAGGACGCGTTTGAAGTAGCGGTTGGTGTTGTGTGGTCCTGTGGCTGTTGGATGTGTTGTTAGGTACTTCATCAGTGTTGCAGGGTTGGAGGGGCACCTCAGATGTAGTGCCCTTGCGAAGTTAGTTTGGGCTGCCTTAGCCCAGTGGGAAGATGGTGGGTTGGGTGACATTATTAGAGCTATACCATGAGCCAAGGATTTACGTTGCTCGTTCTGTGAAGTTAAGCAGCCCCATCCCGCCTTCCTCCCATGGGTCGTACATGGTCTCCAGCATGACTGGTGCGCGGTATCCAGACCACAGCCAGTTCTGCAGGAGCTTGTAGACTGCGTTGGTAAAGTTGGCGGAGAAGGGAACTGCGTGAGCAGCAAACCATAACTTTGACAATATCAGGGAGTTGGCTAACACAACCCTTCCAACTAAAATAGCTTTACTCCTCCACATACTTTTCATTATTTTTGTGATGTTGTCCAATATTTTGGTTTCAATTGTGTCAAGTGCATATCCACCAGCCTCGAGCCATATTCCCAGATGATGGACTAGGTTGGTGGCGGGGTGGGGTGCAAATGGTAAACATAGTGGTTTTATTGGCTTAGATCTTTGTCTTGTGGTAGGATGTGTGGTTAGTTGGTTTGGTCGGTGGTGGGAGGGTGAGGTCCAATTTGAACTGAATTTTCCCATTACAATTACCTCTGTTTTCTGTTTGTTCAGCATGGCGTTACTCACTGACTCATAATGGAGAATAATGCGCTCAAATGCTCTGGCATCTCTATTGCCTGAGACTCCGACTATGCAGTCATCAGCAAAGGCGAGCATTTCTTTTGGTTATTGTCCCTCCAATCTGATTCCAGAGAGCTTTGAGTTTACTATGCGGAGGAGAGAGTTAATGCTGAAATTGTATAGTAAGGGGCTAAGTGGGTCGCCTTGTTTGAGGCTCCTTTGTGGGATGATGGTGTCAGTTAGGGAACCTGGGTCTCTGATTGCAAACCTGGCTGAGCACGTTAGGAGAAGCGCCCAGTTTATAAAACGGGGTGGTAGGTTGAAGGCCTTTAGGCATTGTTCCAAGTAGTCCCAGTGCACTCGGTCATATGCTTTCTTTCTATCCAGTAAAGCAGGGGCGCCTGTGGGGTTAGCTTGGCAGATGTTGGCTATGGTGTGAATGTTATCCAAAATTGAGTGATTGGGGATAAAGACAAACTGATGGGGGAGAGGGCTGTATGTGCAATGCAACCCAGACGCTTAGCTAAAATTTTTGTTAGTATTTTAGTATCAGCATTGGTGAGAGTAATTGGACGCCAGTTGTTTAGGTCTGCCTGGTCTCCTTTTTTGAAGAGTGTGACCACATATGCATCTTGGCCGCCAGTTAGAAGGGCTGTGTCCTCCAGGTACTTGGTCATAGTTTCCAGTAGTACTGGTGCAATGTAATTAAATTACTTTTTGTAAAATTCATATGGAAGGCCATCAGGCCCAGGGCACTTGTGGCGCGGAGTTGATTTTATTACCTCCCATAGTTCATCTCTAGTGATGGGTTTGACAAGGTCTGGTTGATCAGCTATATTGTCAATATTAGAAGATAGTAAAAATTTTCCAATCTTTGCTAGGTGCTGCATATTCACCATGTAAAGATCAGTGTAAAATTGGTGTAATTCAGCTGATATTTCGGATGGTGTGGACGCCAGTGTGCCATCTGCTTGATGGACCTGTGTGCAAGTTGCCAAAATCGAAATTAGTTTAAAATGGCGGAAGAATTGAGCCGTGTGAGTTTCGCCAGATAGAATGTATTTTGACTTGTAACATACTTCGATGTATTGCTAGTGTTTTCTAAAGAGGGTTTTGACCTGTGAAGATAGTTGGAACCACAGGCGTCCCCATTGAGGACTGTATCCCCCGCGAGATGTGTTGTTTTCTAAGTTCTGGAGCTGTCTGATAGCCTTGTTGATTGCCGCAAACATCACAGCCAGCTTTCTGGAGTTCAAATGACAAGCTTTCTTGGTTACTATAGCCTTGAAAATTTCCCACTCAACGATAGGATTCCCATTGGGTGGTCATTTTTTGTCTGTGTTGTTAGCACTGTCTCAATCCAAAGTTTAAGCTCCAGAAGATGGATGGCGCTTGGGCGAGCTTTGTGCTAGGTCAGTGGCTTTTGGTATTTTGCCGCGAATGATAACAATATTGAAACCATTCAGTGGTTGGAGAAAGGGATAATTGTTGTAAAATTTAATACACAGTGACGGAAGTCTACAGGGGCGAGCATCAGGTCAATCTGGGTCATCGAGACCAGCTGGTTATTGTTGTAGTGTGGCCTCATCATGTTGACCAACGTGGTGGCCTGTTTGGGGATAGTGTCATACAGGCCCAGCGTTGCATTTTGTATGCATAATTCTGGGTGGCCGCGGGGTATAGCCTTTGATTTAGGCCAGCAGTCAGTCATGGCGTTAAGCCAGCAATTGAAATCTCCCGCGAAAAATGTTGCCTTGGTGAAAGTGATTGATATGATATTGGAGTCACCACATTTTTCTCATTTGATTATGTATTGGTGCGTCTTGACGTTATTCTGTCAATTACCAACCGGTAAGTGCCCACCCTTCCTGCTTGTGCCTGATGTACTTGGACTTTCCGTGATCATGTTATCATGATTCCCCATCTTTCCTCAAAGATTTACTCCAAAATTCAATAGGCCCTGGATTCCCTCTCACCAGAAGCTTCTTTGGATAATAACAAATTGTCTGGTTCTTGTACACCCTTGTGTGGGGTGGATTTTCTGTACCAGCTGTCTCCAGAGGCTTCCAACTGGGGCTTTGTAGTGTTCTGTGCACATCCGCTTTTGTGCAGATCAGTGGAGGGTTTGGAGCATTTTCTGGAGCAACATCATCCAGACGTGTCGTCCATCCACCCCTTCTACAAGTTCTTTTCTCTTCACCAAGATGGTCACACAGTGAATATTTGAATGAATTTTATGAGAAAGCACTGGCCCTACTGTTGCCAAACATTGCCAAAACGTCATTTCTCCATTATACTTTGGACCTCCCAGTGATATCGTTCCCTAATTGTTAGTTGTCCCCTCCCAACTTTGACCAACTTATTGAAGCTCTTTGGGAGAGTTTCTCCACCCCAACCCAAAAGGGGCAAGGTAATTTTTCCATCATCATTTCACCAAGAGAGGCCCTATAAATATGGCCAAAAAAGTCATGTGCGCCCCTCAAAAGGAGGAATCTTATTCTTCTAAACCTTTGAGTTTTGACGAAAAAAGTTGAACAGGGGTCTAGCCCCAAGTTTAAAAAATGTTTAACAATTCTGCTGCAATAATGCCACCCGTGGCAGCCCCTATAAATACAGTAACTGCGACTAGTGTTTTTCCCTTGATTGGGGCAGAGCTCCACATCAATCCCCTTCCCATTTCGGCGGAATTTGAGGGTCATGTAGAGTCTAGAACCAAATCTAGCAAAAAAACAAATCAATAATAGGTAATTTATCTTTTCACTGTGTTTCCACAGTTCAGGCCAAAGCATCAACTAAGGGCTTGGTGGTGATGGCCTTGGATAACAAAGCACACTTGGCCATCGGAGCAGGTATAGGGTCATTGAAGACTAAAAACGTGTTTTATAATGCGAATGACATACAAAAAACAAGCTATACACTAGCATTTACAGCTCTGACAAGGACCCCATCTCAGTATACAAATTACCCCTGAGAAGCCCCGCTTGACCCCTACTATGAAACATAGAGCTCAGGAAGTGGAAAAGGAACTACGTTTAAAATATAAAAATGTTTATGCAACTTCTGAGGAAATAGTGGGATATGTGGCCTCAGTAGTAAGATTGGCCAATTATCCCTCTCCATTTTATGATGCAAAAGCATACCCCGGAGGCATGCTTAAGCCTGATGAAGAGTTTTCAGGAGAGGGTTTATCGTTTTATGCTTTGAATAAAGTCTATTTTGGATATTATTTTGTTGACTTCTACTCTTACATCCCCTTTAGGAAAAATCAGCAAACTATTTTTTGGTGGATACAGAAAACTCTGAGAATTTTATTGAACAAGACCTAGCCAACTACCATGAGCCAAGTTACATGCCAGGTGGTATGGTTAGGGGGCTTCTAAAGGTATTCCCACACTGAAGGTTCTAGGTTAGTGGATTATCAAGTGGGCAAAAACATTTGTTGGACCGTTTCCAAGCAATCAAAAACCTTCTGTACCCCATTTTTTGGGAGTAGTTTGGTGGCGAAAGTTTGACTTCAGGACCAACTTGAAGGACAACACCTTGTCCTAAACATTAGAAAATGGTCATATATTAGTTGTCCCCTTTTCTGAGGCTAATTATCTGGGAGATCTGCCCTACTGGACCAATATCCACACTCTCAGTTTTTCTCCGTTGCTGAAGCCCTCTATGGAAGTACCCATAACTTTCTTTTTGGAGTGGTTGAAATCGTTGATTGAAATGCTTCAGCCAATGTACTATCAACTAATTCAGATTTTGATTGCAAGTTCAAGCTTATCATTGACAGGTGCGTATATCATCCCAGAGTTACCCTTTGACTTTACGGGAGGAAGTGGCATTAGATGTGTGAATAAAGGAGCAGTTGGCCAAAGGCGCAATTTTTTAGTGTACCTCCCCAGTATGTTCCCCACTTCTCTTCGAGGAGAAAGCTGATGGTAACTTACGCCCATGAATAGCTTATGGGAATCTAGACAATGACACTGTTTCAGATTTACACCCCATCTGATTGGTTTCTCAGATTTCTCACTATGTGGAGAAGGCATGAGGCTTTTCCAAACTAGATTACTTAATGTGTTCAATCAGACTAGGATCAAGAAAGGCCAGGAGTGGCTAACCGTGTTCTGTACCCAATAAAAAATATTCCAGTACTGAGTTATGCCCTTTAGGCATAAAATGCGCCTGCTATTTTCAAAGCCATATAGATGAGGCCTTGGGGACCTTCTGGGTGTGTGTGCAGTGGCCTACATAACGATATCATGGCGTTTTTTATCATGAGTCCCATGAAGTACATCTTCGACAAGTGGTGGAGAGGTTAACGGCAGCCAACCTTACGCTGAAAATCAGTAATTGTAAATTTTTTAAGTCCCAGGTCACCTTCTGGGGCAACGTTGTGTTTGACTAAGGACACATGATAGCTCCAGACAAGGAGAAGGCGATTTGTGAGTGGCGCATCCCAACTTTGACCAAGGAATTTAGGAGTTTTTTAGGGACGTGTATGTTCCTTAAGAAATTTACGGCCAATTCTTTTGAGGTAGTGGCGCCCATGTATAAGACGATTGGAGCTAAAGTGTTCCATTGGTCCCCATTTTGCAGGATATCTTCCAAGTGATAAAGTGCACCCTGTTGTCCACGTCCATCCTTCACCATGTAGATCTAGAAAAGGAGTTCATTGTGTCTACTGATGCCTCCAATTTTCCATAGCGGCTGCTTTTCTACAGGTAGGTGAGGATGGAATAGAGCATCCGGTGGGATATTTTTTCCAGGAACTTGTCTCTGCCTGAGTTAGTTTACGCCATATATGATAAAGAGTTAATAGCTGTTGTTAGGGCGCTGACTTATTGCCGTCATCACTTGCATGGCTCATCCCAACCATTCCACGTGTGTACAGTTCACCGTGCTTTATTGTACTACCACGCACCTCATGTCTTGACCCCATTGCATTTCATTGGCATGAGACCCTTGACCAATTTGTGTTTTACTATGAGTTTACTAAGGGCGAGGAGAATGGTTTGGGATGCTTTGAGCTGCAACACTGCACTAGCTCCCAATCTTAAAGAGGTAAAGGTGCATAATACTCATTTGATGATTCCGCCGGTTAAGATTGTATCTTAACTTCCTTCTCCTTTGGCCCACGGGCCAGCGCTTGCTGCTCTGGAAAATGTAGATAATATGGTATGTTAAGAAAGGCATTACTTTCACAGCCTTTGTCAGCCGAATAAACTATGGTACTTGCCAAGAACGCGTTGAATCAGGAGGACATTACATGTGGTTACCACGTGAAGGATGAGATGGTGTGGTATCAGGGACGCCTATGGGTTCCTGCTGGACCACTTTGCCTGGAAATCATCCAAGATCATCATGACGGAATCACCGTTGGTCATCCTTGGAAGGCGAAGGATCTGGAGCTATCAAGCTGTACTTACAATTGGAAGGGGTTAGCCGTGCAGGTGGCCAAGTATTGTAAAGAGTGCATGGTCTGCAACCAGATGAAAATAAATCGCCAGACACTAGCGGGGTTGTTAATACCAGTTCAAAAGCTGAAGGGCCCAAAACATCTTTATTAGTGGATTTTATTATGGAATTACCCGTATCTGATGGCTACGATGCCATCATGGTAGTGGTGGACCGTTTTATGAAGTTTGCTCTATTTACCCTTGCAAACCACAGTAGCTGCAGCAGAGATGGATCAACTCTTTGTATCCCATGTGTTTGCTCTTCATGGGGTCCCCCAAGAGATAATTAGTGCTTAGGCCCCTGTTTACTTCTGTCTTTTTTGAAAAGAGTTGTGTAAGTCTCTTCAGATATGACCTTGACGTTCAACTGCCTATCACCCCAAATCAGTTGGGCAGACTGAAATAGTGAACCAGTACTTGGAGCAGTTCTTGCGGTGTTACACTGCCGCAGACCATTCAGATAGGGTTTCCCATCTCCCCCATGGCCCAATTCAGCTATAAAAACGCCCAAAATGCATCAATCAGTTGTTCCCCCTCCTTCGCCAACTATGGCTTCAACACCGACTTCAACATGGAGCCTAGTCGTAATCCAAGGTGGAGGCGGTGGTGGATTTTAAAAATGATCAAGAAATCAGATCAGGGGGTGAGCACAAACTTGGATGCCGCTATTCAAGCTTACAAGGAGATAACAGATATGAAGAGATGGGTAGATCCTGCATACAAGGAAAGGAATTTTGTGATTCTGGATGCTAAAAACATTCCCATCAAGCAACCATGTAAAAAATTGGGACCAAAGAGTATTGGGCCTTACCGCATTGTCAAAAAGGTGGGCCACGCCTCATAACAGTTGGATATCGCCCCTCTTTCCGGACCTTTTTGGTCTTTCATGAAAGCAAGCTTACGTTGTTTGAGAAGCCTTACCAGAGGCTTATCTCTTGATGAGGGCAGGAGTGGGAAGTGAAGGAGATTGTTGACTCATGCAGAGTCAGAAGAAGAATTTTGAGTACCTTGTGTTCTGGAAGAGATTTGATGCAGTGGAAAATAGTTGGGTACAAGCATTCAACTGTGCCCATGTCCAAAACCTGATCAAAGTTTTCCAAGAGCGGTTCCCTGAGGCTGCAGGACCCAAGTCTCAGCAAGACATCACCGCTATGAAGTTGGCCCCAGCCCACATGAACTTTCCCTGGCACTAGCCCCTTAAAGAGGGTATGGAGTCTCAAAAGAACAAGAGGGTATTGTCATGGTCAGATGAATGATTGAGAAAACCAACTCTAAAGATAAAGCTAGTCGTCAGGAGGCTATAAAGGTAAAGTTAGAAGGCCTTTCTGACCTCAAAATACACTAGACCAGCGCTGGGTTCAGGCCAGATATGCCCAGGTCAGTCTAGGGGATGTGCATGACACTTATCCCTGTGTTGGGCAAGGGCATTAAAATGAAATAGCTATATCATGAGTGGTGACGGTTTGATTTGATTGCTTGGAAAACAGGATCTCAAAACCCATTCAATTTTTGAAATTTCCAACTCAGGTCAGCCTTTCCTTCAATCAATAACTCGAGTTCAGTTAATCTTGAGCTATAGTACATGAGCCAATGGAAGTGTGCGCTTATTGGTGCACTTGGGCTAAGCACCACTTCCTTTGATCAATGATTCCCCCCAAACTTTTTAAATATGTTCCCTTGAGACCAACCTTCCTCATTGGGTGACTTTTCTATAAATAATTTCCCATTTTTTAGTTTTAATAATATGGTTCCTTGGGTGGACCTGTGTGCAGACCTCTTTGAGGAGGTCTCCAACAACGTTGGCCACTACTTTTTATCCAAATTAACTGCAGCATAAAGTGCACTTGTGGGTCGCCCTGGTCCCCTCCAGATTGAGGCACCCAAGCTCACTAGCACCGATCTCCACTTGGTTAATGATTACCCTTTAGGGTCCAACCAGGTTCTTTTTGTTTAGTTGTTATTTACTCTTATACACTGCATTGTACACCCTTGCCCTAGATCCCTTCTGCTCTGGACCCTTTGAGGTGCTCTACTTCCAATCATGTTAATGGCTAATACCCTAGTAGTGGCTGTTCAACTTGCACTACCTGTAATTGTCAGGATTTGCCTAACTGCCGCATTGCACTAATCTTACCTCTTGTGATGATCAGGGCCAGGGGTGATGGCATGATCATAATGAAATTCAAAAATGGCAATCTGAAAAATCAGATGCCTCAAATAAGAACTTTTTATAAAATATAAAATGTTGATGAGGAGGTTATTCCTCATAAATGGCGCTCCGGCCAACCAGATGCTGCCAAATTAAATGTTACCAGTTATGGTGACATGGGTATAGACCCTCATGAATGAATCTCTGGCCAACTAGATGTGGCCAAGTCTGATGTCTCCATATGTGTTGATGAAGATGAAAATCTTTGCAAATGGTGCTCTGGCCAACCAGAGACTTCCAACCACATTATTACTAAAAAAGATGACGAGGATGAAAATCTTCATAAATGACGCATGGCCAACCAGATGCTGCCACTTCAGGTGAGGCTGGACAAGCCTCTCTTTTTTTAGTACTAGTGGTTCAACCCAAAAGGGGAGCCACCACGCATCTTTATTCACAAATGGGACAAACAAAGGGATTAATATAAAGTAAAAAAATCTTAATATAGCCCCTAGGCTACCAGCCTAGGAAGCCATATCAGATGGCGAGGAGGCTGCGGGGAGACTTTTAGCCGGCGCCAGCTTTAGCTGGTGGACCATGACAGACAGCATTGGGGTGGGAACATCAGCGACATGGGGCGTAAAAAGGTATAGTTGGGGGTTTTCTTTATTAATGAGGCTGGCGGTGTCCATCCCCTCAACATATTGAGCAAGTTGATACTCAGCAAAAATGATAAGAGCCAGCACGCAAGTAAATGACTTGATGAGCCTGCGGGTTTTGGGATAATTGGGGTCAAAAAGAGAAGTTTTTGCTGCATTGATGAAAGCGCAGCCCACAATGAAACAAGCTCCTCAATTTTGTACTTCGCATCTTCTTCAAAATCATGAGGAAAATTGGGGATAGGAATACCCTTAACAAGGGGCTCCATTTACCCATGGAGTTGCTGGCGGAGGAGGGTGTTGGTTGGGGCAGCTGCAGCCACAACTGCCATTTTGTTAATATTTTATAAATGGGAAACTCGTTTTTTGGATGAAAACGGCAGGAACACAATTTGGCAGGGTCAACGAAGAAAATCTCCAAAGCAAAAATTAGGTTTCACGTGGTATGGCTGTTCATCCTCATCAATCCATTTGAGAGCCTCAAATGAATTGGATTTGGCCAGCGCTGGGCCAGCCACAGGAATAGGGGTTGTGGCCGGAGCTGATTGGCCTCATGCTGTCAATCATGGCAGCTCAGCTGAAATTAGTTCAGCCATCGACTCAGGATTCTGTAATCCAGTCAAACTTTCAAAATTTTTAACTTTCCTTAAATTTTGATTGGCTGCCACTTTGGAAGCAGCACCATAATTCCCTGACGTGCTAGACAAGCCTCTCAGAAATGGCAATTGTGAAATTTCAGAGGCTGGCAAAACTTTTATATTTAACATAAAATCTATAGATAAGGATGTCAACAAAAGTCCAGGCTTTGAGAGTTAATTGAAGTGATATAATAAATGTGTAAAAGTTTTTACAACTGCAAAGGTATCCAATACTAGCGCTAGAATTGTCCTTGATAAGGAAATTGAGGTTCTAGATTCTCAGGTTATGCCCGCCATTGAGAAGTTGCCTGTGGACTCAGCGGAGAACAAGACTCACTCTTCCACCTAGGCTAGTATAAATATGAACTGACAATCTTGTATAAAGAAGTTTCATCCTCTATATTTTTAAATAAAACTTAAATTGAAAGCTAATTTTTGAAATCAGAAAATCATCTTTATTAAGTAAACCAATGAAAACTGCACATGGACTACAGCTCAGACTTTGAAAAGGCCATTGAGTCCTTGTATGCGCTTTCTGGAGGGCAGACCCTCTTGCTTGGCGCCAGTATAGTTCTGACTATTGTCCAAAATTTCATAGTCAAGTGCTTTCCACACAGTCAGATTAGGGATATTTCCAAAGCAGGGTTATCCTACTTGTGGGCACTTACCTGGGCCCACTTGCCAAACTGCTTTGTGGCAGTGTTCAGGGACCCCGCCCATCACACCACCTCTTTGGTAACAAGATAGATACAGACACTCACTTGACAGACTTTACTTGATCCCAAAAAGTACATTCTTTAAAGCAAGGATGATTATTTTTTGAGCACTACTTTCAAGGCAGGTCTAGATATGTTGAATCTTCTATCCATTGATGGCTAGATTCTTGGCCCCTTATACAAGAACAGGAAGGCGTGAATGTTCTCCATACCAGGGACATATTTCTCCATAAAGTAATGCTTAAAGGAGTTAACATGCTTGGAGAAAGCATGTATAACTGTGGTTGAGGGTCATCCAGTTTATGAAAGTTCAGTCTCTTGAAGCTTAATCATGCAAAGCAATTTTTTGTTTTGAAGTGAAATAGAGTTCCTCTTATAGTTTCAACCTAGCTTTTCATGCAAGTTGCGGCAGTTTTGGAACTGATATCCTGGAGAACTCATAGATTTTTTGGTAGTCTGATCAGCAAGTTTTTTAAAATTTCCCTTTGAGTATCAAATTTGGAGTTGGGAGGTAATCTGATCAATTTTATCATGTAAAGTAGTCTAATGGGTTCATTGACTAGTGGTCACGTCTGAACACAATTACTGAATAGTGGCAAACTTGTTTGATTTATTTGAGGTACGCCGACCAGGGGATGGACAGTACCGATCACAACACTCAAAAATGGCAAAACAAACTACTAACCAGGTGGGAAGCAAAAACTTCTCAACCCACCATGGCAGAGGGTGAGGAGGGGTCGGGGGTTGGTTTTCAGAAAGACCCACCACGATCAAGGGGTTTTGGTTACAGTACCAGATCAGAGCAGAGAGACAGGGCGTTGGGGCATCTGCATAGTGGGGGCTGAGGTCAGCGTAGTAGGAGTTTTCTACTTCTACATCAAGATAATGTTGGGAAAGTTTTTCAACAAAAGCTGCGAGGAGAACTTCAGCTTCTTTGCGGGCTTCAGGAAGTTGGGTGAAAAGGGAGATACTGTGGCAGTTGATTTTGGCTGAGGGGTTGAATGAAGCAAGCGTTGCGACATTCATAACAGCGATTTAAGCATCATCAAATAGTTTTGAGATGTCACTGCAGGGAGATTCAGGGAAGTCGGGGGGAAGAAGATGGTGGGCAGGCCATGCTGGAGCTGAGCCACTGACTGGGCCACCGCGGTGCGTAGTTTTGGGCAATTAGGAGAGGCCACCACAGCTAAGGCGAGCTGGTGGTCACTTTGGAAGGGGGCTGTATTGGGTAGAGGAGCAATGTGGCGAGGGATAGGGGTTTCATCAAAGTCAGGAAGGAAAAATTCTGCCTGACCATAATTGCCATGGCAGAGAGGTTGACCTGTATGCTTACTAATGAGGATATTACCTGATTCGTCAGTTTCAGCCAATAGATCCCATGGATTTTGGTTCACTGGAATAGTGGCGCTTAAATTTGAGTGGGTAGGATTGGGCGAATGGGCAGCTGCTTGGGTGCGAATGATGGTCCAAGCATTGCTCTGATTGGCTGGCGTAGATTTAGGTGTGAGAGTGAGGATGGAGGTTTTGGGTGGGGCTGATTTTCCATGTGGGCCCACTGAACGAGATTGGAGGGTGGGAGGGGGCAGCAAAGCGCCCCATACTGAACCTCCAGAGGGGGCTCAGAAGCTGCATCAGCGGATTTGGCCTTAGGGCACGCTCTTTTTGCATGTTCGAGGCCAAAGCAGAGGGAACAAATATGCCTACCATTATCGACCTAAGCCCAAAAGAAATGATCAGGCGCTGCAGGCACACTAGCGCGGGGTGGGATTTGTTGGGCTATGGTAGGGTGGTGTGGTATGATGGTGGCTGTTGCACGAGGAGCAGCAAGGCGTTCTGCACCAGATGGAATGGCAAAGATGAGGTTGGGCTGAGTGCCATAAGCCATGAGCCCCGCGACCAACTGGTCATACAAAATCTGGGGTGGAAGGTGGGATGGGAGATTTGCAAAGGATACCACTAGCGTGGTGTCTGAAGGGAGGCGAGTACGGGTTGTGATAATGGGGGTTTTTAATAAATTAGAGGAGTTTGTGCTGCCGCTTCAGCATCCTCCTCAGATTGGAACCCAACGCCAAAGTAGCCCTTAAAAGGGCCGAAGTCTATAAAGCCAGCTGGCGCAAAGGCTGTAGTGGCTAGGTCAATAATTGCCTTATCAGCATATGGGAACAAACGCCCATAGTCCACTCTGAGGCAATAGCGAATAGCAGAGCGAGGGAGGGCGAGAGGATGGGGCGAGAAGGGTGGACGCGCGCCAGGTGGAGCGCTAAGTCCCGTGGGGGGACAAAACGGTTGGAAGCAGTGGGCGGGCTGTTTGAACCCATTCAAACGCGCTTGCCTGCAGGGCGGAAAACGCTAGGTGGGGGTGCACTGCTGCCCCACACTGGGGTGGCAGGCGGCAGAGCCAAGGACATCAAAGAATAGGTTTGGGCAGATGGCTGTGGATAAATAAACTTAAATTTAAAATCTCTCAAAAGTGACTTTGAGCGGTTCAAAGAAGGTTCAATAGTGGCAAACCTGTTACAAAGCGCAGTTATGTAAAATTAGCATTGAGATAGTTTCCTTCTTGAACATCCAAATCCTACGAGTCATCACCCAATTGTCATTCCAGGTTTTGTTCTGAATTATGGTCCTCATATTGGGTTGGCTTAATTTGCAGAGGGTTTCCTGGTGGCCTGGGGGTGGTCCTCTGGACCTCTCAGTTCCTCTAGGCCCTATTGCTCTTTCAGGACAGTGGAACTGTTGAACTTCTTTAAACTTCACTTCAGATGTTGGTTAAACATTGGCTCTTTCATTAGGCTTGTAATTCTATTTTTTTACTCCTTAATCTGGACTCATAAGCATGTTATTGTTCACTTTAATGGGCTAATGAAATTGATCATATCTTGTTCCAATCGCCTATGTATGGTTGGTGAGGCATTACAATCTGCTGAGGAGTTTCGTTGTGAAGAATTTACCAATTCATTATTAATATAAACAATTTGATTATGTAACTATTGATTTATAATTCAGTTACCAAAAATGGCTTCCTTATTTTACCAAAAAAATAAAATTAGTCTTATATAAATCAAAGAGTTAGTAATGAAGCTACTGGGTAAGACTGAATTGTCTTTAAATCTCCATATGATGAAATTGAGAAAGTGCAGATAATAATAGATAGCGTTATGGACAAACAGTTCAAGATATGAATTAGTTTTGGAAACTTCCACTGAAGTACTTGGGAGGGCGGCAGTATTGTATAGGTGCATCAATTTATCTGAAAACTAGGTGAAACAACTGTAATTGGATCATTTAACAAGTCATAAAGTTCCCTAAAGCGTAAATTTTATTTAACTGAGGTAGGCCGACCAGGGGATGGACATTACCAAATATACGTAAAACTAAGGAAATAACTGACAGATACAAAATTGCACCCCAGGGTACTCAGTTACCCCTTTTGCCAGCGGGACTGCCAGGTATGAGGGGGTTGGCGCACTACTCCGAGGGGGTTTTCCCTGCTATGGAGCAGGTGTGAAGGAAAGGGTCTGTGTGGAGGAATTAGAGTGGGAACCATGATTCTATGAGCGCTTTTTGCCTTGGTCTCATATATCCATAGAGCCAGGCTTGGAAGTGCTCCAGTAAGTGGACATGGAATCTGTTAAACAACCCATGGTTGGTTGGGACCATGCCCTTGAATGCATCTGATGCAATTGTGTGGATTGTCCACATTGCAATGGTTTTTATTAGGGAGCAGAGGGTAGATGGGATTGGTGACTCGACTTGGAGCGTACAGATGCTCTTTGATATCGAGAATTCCTGTTCATTTTGGATCTTAAGCAGGTGTGCGACTTCCTGCCATATAGCTTTGGATGGGGGGCATGTTTCTAGGCGGTGATGTAGGGATCCCTCCCCTCCACATACTGCACATGTTTTGTGGAGGGAGTTGGAGCGGTCCGCCATCCTATATGTCCTTCTCAGACAGCGCCAGGCGTTTGCTCTTATCCTCAGCTGTAGGAGTGGGTGGTGAGTCATTTTCCACACTGCCTTCTGTGTGGTTAAATCATAGGGAATGTCCAACATATCTAGGTATTCTATCCTAGCTATGTTTGGGGTTGTTGTGAGCATATCTCTCTGGGGGTGGTTTTCTGGGTATCTTAATTTTAAATTGGGGGCTAAGTCGTCTCCTTCCCTGTATAGTACCCATGTTCTATATGGTCCATCCCATATGGCGGATAGTTTGAAGGATATGTTTGAAATGAGGTGAGGTTCCATGCGGACCCATTGAAGTAGGGTGCTTGGCAAGGTTTGAAAGTAGTCTGGGTGGGCTATGTGGGTTGATTGATTTGAGCGCCTGTGCAAAGTTAGTCCTTGCTGCTCTGAACCAATGTTGTTGTGGGAGGTCTGGAGCAAGGACTTCCTCTATCCAGGTACCTAGGATGTGATTGGCGTGGCACTCGAGATCTATTAGTCCCATGCCTCCGCTTGAGCGTAGCCAAATAGTGTTTCCATCCATATAGGAGGGTGAGAGCCAGGCCACAGCCAGCCCTGGATAAGCGCGCGGATTGAGGTTATAAAGGTAGGTGAGAAGCTGATTGCGTGGGCTGTGTACCATAGTATTGGGAGGATGAGTGAGTTAGAAACTGTAACTCGCCCTGTTAATCCTGGGGTTCTTTCCTTGAGGGAGGTGACGCGTTTGGATACCCGTGTAACAGGTTACTTTCCATTGTCTCATTAGCATATCCCCCTGATTCTAGCCAAATTCCAAGGTGTCGGACAGGAGTGGTGGTGGGAGGTGTTGCAAAGGGTAAAATGATTGGGTTTTTTCTTTGTGTGTTGGTATGAGGTTCTGATGTTGTGGCCCAATTGTTTGTGTATTTGCCTAAGAGGATGATTTCTGTCTTTCTTTTGTTGAGCGATGCATTGCTCACCTTGGAGTAATCCTCTAGATTGCGTTCCAGCTGTTGGGCATCTTCATTGTTTTCTATACCTGCTATGCAATCATCCACAAAGGCCAGTAACTTGACTGTTGGTTGTCCTTATGCGGTTATCCCATGAGATGTGAGTCAGTTACTCAGAGGAGTGGGTCAAAGCTGAAATTGTATAGAAGTGGGCTGAAAGGATCCCCTTGTTTGAGCCCTCTGTGTGGTTTAATCTTGTTTGTTAGGAATCCAGGGCCGCATACAGCTTGGTTGCAGATTCTGTTAGGAGCATCGCCCATTTTAGGAATCTTGGTGGGAGTTTGAAGGCATGTAGACATTCTTTTAGGTATGGCCAGCTAACACGGTCATACGCCTTTTCCTGATCTAAGAAGACCAGGGCACCAGTTGCTTTGGATTGGCAAATGTTTGCAACAGGGTGAATGTTGTTCCAGATTGAACGCCCTGGTATAAACACAGACTGGTTGGGTGATAGGATGTCAGAGGCAATTGCGCCTATTCTGGCTGATAAAGTTTTTGTTAGAATTTTTGTGTCAGTGTTGGAGAGTGCAATTGGGCGCCAGTTGGCCAGGTCCAACTTGTCACCATTTTTATACAAGGTTATAACGTAGGATTCATGGCCTCCTGGTAGTAGGCGTGTTTTAACAAGAACTGGTTCATAGACGTCAATAGGAGGGGGGCAATTTGTTGAAGTTATTTTTGTAAAATTTGTAGGGTATCCCATCAGGCCCTGGGCATTTCCTAGGTGGTGCACTGCGGATTGTATCCCAAAGCTCCTCCCGTGTAATTGGGGATAGTGTGTTGTAATTCGGTGGTGTACTTTGTAGCTTGGCAGTTTGTATAAATTTTTTAACTTTTTGTGAATCTGTTGGCGTTTCACAATATAATTCGGTGTAATAACAGTGTACTTCTGCCTTGACCTCCTCAGGGTCAGTTGCCACGGTGCCATTGGTCTTATGGACCTGTGTGCATGCGGGCTGGTTTCCACGGGAGTGGAATTGGCGGAAAAAGTATGTCAAACAGGTTTCGCCTTTCTTTATGAACTTAACTTTGTTCTATAATTTGATTCTGTGTTGGTGTTCGAAGATGAGATTGTTAAGTTGGGAAGATATTTCTGCCCATTTGCATCCCCAGTTGGGGCTATAGCCAGATCTCAGAGTATTTTCTCCAGGTGGTCTAGTTCCACCAAGGTACGCTTGATTGTGGCTGTGTCCGCGGTGTAATTACATGATTCAATATGTTGGGTTTTGTTGATAAATCCTTTTTGAAATCTTTTATGTTCTGATGGGATCCAAAGAAAATGGGGCTGTGAATTATGGGTTTGTAGCCTCGTTTTTGACCCAGTCAGATATTTTGGGCAATTTTATATTTTCTGGGTGAAGCTTTCTCCAAGGGGACACCTGTGTGTGGGATTGGGTTGGTGCTAACTGCACCATAACCAATCGGTGGTCAGAAAAATTGATCTTTTTTGTTGTAAAATTGGAGATTCTTGAGTGGTGGGATTGCAGGACGAGGATGTGGTCAATGTGACTCATTTATATGAGCACTCCCTTGTGTATGTTGGGCCGCGTCATGTGGGGAAGGAGTGGTGAACTGGGGGGAGAGCATCCTGTAGGCCAAGAGATTCCTTCATTGTGTGTAATTCAATGTGTCCAGGTGTGTTCCCCTGGGATTAGGCCATCAATCCATATCAGGGTTATCCCAGCAGTTGAAATCGCCTAGCAAAATGGTATCTGGTGGGAGAGTGAGAGTAGGAATGTTTTCAAAAAATTGTTTTCTCTTGGTTGCGGTGCACAGTGCATAGACACATGCTACTAAAACAATTTCCTCTTGCATGTAATTGTTGCTACCAGGACTCGACTGTGTAAGTGTGATGACAAATTTGTAATTTTAAATTTTTTGTTGTTTTGGATGATCACCCCACAGTGAGGCATCCATACTGATTGTGATGGTGCGACCCTGGTTGACTAGGATCCTTCTTCCCCTTGTAGACAGTGGGTTTCTTGGATAACCAAGATGTCTACAAGAGGTTTTCACAGGAATTCCAGCTTTTTGGCTTGGGATGTATGAGCCTTGGCTCCCGCAATGTTTAGCATCTCTATTGACACTGAGGTGCCTGTGGCTCCTCAGGAGCGGTTGGGAGGGCCCTCTGGCCCTATCCCATTGCGGCTCATTTTGGCCATGCTCCACATCTGTACTCCAACTCTTTCACTGCCATTGTTGGTTTCCTTGATCTGACCTAATGATTCACTGGAATTGCAGTTTTTTGCATTTGCGTCAACCTTTCCTGCACAGGTCTCATGTTGATTTGATGCGGATTGTTGATTGGATTCTATAATTTTGAGGTTCAACTTTGGTGAATTGTGCACCGCATTTTTGCCCAAATTGCGGTTGTATTGTTCCTCAGTATGTTCATGACTGATGACGCTTTGTGGCTCAGTCTGGTTACTGTGAAAATTTTTGACCTGGGCATATTGTTCTGATTGGTTATCTCGGTGAATATCCAAAATATCCTCCCAAATTTGTTCGGGGTTAATGGTGGACCACATGTGCCGCCGCTTTGACTGCTGCTCACTTGCGGGCTCTTTGTGTTGCATTACATTCTTTGCGTGTAACTGGGTCCACGATGGAGTATAGTCCATCCTCACCCCAGCGGAATGGGTGGTGACCATCAGTCATTTTGGCGAAGTTTTCTTTATCTTCATCCATTGCTTCCTCACAATAATCATTTTACATTAAGCCCTCTTTCACAGGGCATGCGTGTTCCTTGTGGCCCAGTGAGACATAATGGTTGCAAATGGGCGGTGCGCGTTCTGGTGTAACTTGGAATGTGGCTGACTGGCCCCCATCTACAAAGTGAAATTCTGCTGTGCGGGGAATTCTGGATAAGTCCTCTTCCACTTCTGGGAAGGGGTTGATTATGGCGATAGCTTTGCCCATGCACATGTTGGGCATCAGGCGAGATTGCTGTAATTTGAGTTGCTGAATTTCTCCGTAGACCATGAGACCTTTGAAGAGCTCCTCCTCAATTACCTTATGAGGAAGGTTGGTGGGGAGCGAGTCAAAAGAGATGAACAAAGTTTTCGCTTTGTTTCATCTGGTATGCATGGTGCGCACAATTTTTTTGCCCTCAGGGAGGCAATTTCCACACAGACTTTTGCTGCGGCATTGGCTTCATCAGCTGTTTCAAAACCAATATTGATCCAGCTGTGGCCCATGTTGTTGGTGGCTATTACACCGCGTGAGGGAAAAGTGAGGGCTGTGCCTCATATTTTTTCTCCCACAGGGTCAGTGACTCATCCCCAAGGAATAGTCTGATACCATGCTCCACCTTTGACAAGGGTTGGTTGAACTGAATGTACATGTATTGCGCGTGCTTTACAGTGAATACCATAAACCCAGACAGTGTCTGAGTTTGCGATTTCTTTGCAGATTGGGTTCCTGGTCCCCCTCCAGGGCGTTTCTTGCCCTTAGTTGCACCGTTAAGCGCACCGCTTGCCACGACGCTCGCCCATGTTGTATTATTTTTGTTATTAAAGTCGCCCATCTTTCCTGTGTGTGATTATCCAAATTTGCTGTTTGAATCCAAATCATAGTAACTAAAGTGATTGTTACAAGAAAGAAAAGCTTCCTTAAAGTAAAAATTTTATTATATCAGTTTTTCAGCTGATTGTCTATGATAGTTTGAATCATTAGGGGCAAGAAGTTAAATGACATTGGCGCTCTAGATAGCAAATCTATCATATTTTAAACACTCTTATGCTTGTTAAGGTGGACCCGTATTGTCACACTCATATTTTCCTCTATTTGGTGAATGTCGTCACCACTAGAGTTATATGTCACTGGAGAGATACCTCTTCACACATTTTCCTCAGAAAATACCTGTCAGAAAGCACCTCATTTAGGGCTATAGAGATCTTTGGCCAGTTCTTAAAAAGGATAAATAATTAGTAGTCATCTTAGCATCAGCAGGCTTCATAGTGGGATTATTATAAATTTATTCACGTTATACTGACCACAGGATGGACATTACTTAAAAAAAGCATCAAAGCTAACCCAAATCAAAAACCTGAACCAATTGCCCTAAATGAGCAGCAAGACTAAAAAAAAACAACCAGCCATGTGCACAGCGGTGAACCACTTACCCCACCATAGCGGAAGGGGAAGGGGGATCAGGGGGCTCATCCATTATATCTGCATCATAAAAAGCACGTGCCAAGGCAGAGAGCAAGGGCGTGGGTTTATCAGCAATATGGGGGGCGAGATCGAAGAGGACTGGTTGTTTGTAGAAATCATCATTGTCATAATTGGCGCTCAGGTAAGTGGACAAGCCCTTTCCCACTTGTATGCGGATAACAGGAAGTTGGTAAACTAAAGCAATGTTAGCTTGAGTTATTTTTGTTTTGAATTGTGAAGCTGCAACCACTATCTGAATGGCATCTGCAGCAGGTTTATGTAGCTGGAGGATGGTTTTTTTCTCTGGGGGCAGGTCTGGGCAAGAATGGGAGGGTGGAAGCCCTTTGGAAAGTTTCATCGCTGTTCAGGATATAATATTGTTGAGGAAAAATTTTATCAGACTGGGTAGCAGCTGCCACAGCAAAATGGTGTTGGGTGCATAAAAAATTATTATTTGAGTGTGGGGCATAAACTGCTGAGTTCTCAATGGGGGATTGTGTTGGGATAAATTCTCTAATGTCGAATTCAGAGTCTTCAATTACATTACCTGATTTGTCAGTTTCATCCAATGAGGACCATGGGTCAAGTTCTAGAAGTCCATGTTTTCCTCAATAGGGATGTCTGAGGCTGGAGATTGGGTTGAGGCTTAGGAGCAAATTGTTGTCCAAGCCAAATCCTGATTGGTGGGAGCATTGATGGCTCCAGACTTAGGATGGGTCTGATTGGCTGCTGTAGACGCATCAGTGGCAGCAGGCTTTGGAATAGGTGGGGGATAAGATTGCCCCATTCTGAGAGGGCTGCAGGGTAGCCAGCAGATGAGTAGTTGATGGCTGAGATTGTAGAGGCGGCAGAGGCAGTGAGGAAGGGGAAACTCCGCTTTGAGTGGTCCAACTCAAAGCAGGACGTACAGATGGTCCACCCGCCCTTGATGTGGGCCCAGAATGGGTGGTCATGGGCAGAAGCAATGAAAAAGCGTGGGGGAATCTGGTCAGCTATATTTGTAAATTTAGGGCTGATTGTGGCAAAAGCCTGAGGCCCAGAGAGCGTGTGGCTCCATTGGTGACCACATATTGAAGGATGGGGTCAGCGCCATAGGCTGCCAAACATGCCATCAGCTCCTGATAAAGCACTGCTGGGGGAAGATGAGAGGCAACCCAGCTAACTAAACCACCATCTTGGAGTCAGTGGGGAGATGTGTGCGCGTTGTGAAAATTGGGTTGTTCTGGAGAACCAGAGGCATAGTTGCTGCAGTGGCAGCAACAGCTTTGCTTGTAAAATCAAAGTCAAAGTACCCCTTATAGGGGTTTAATTGATGAAGCCGTTGATTGCATACCAGCTGTGTTACTTTGATTTGGGTTTGTCTGCATATGGGAACAACTTCCATATTTGACCTAAAGGCCAAAACACATGTGAGAGAGGGGCAGGACGAGAGGGCAATGGGGCACCACCTGGGATTGTGTGAGGTGAATGGTGAGGTCCTTAGGTGGAACAAACCAGCCTAAATATTGGTTAGGACTGGACGAACTAGTCCAAGCACAATTTCCACCTGAAAAGAAAATGCTGGGTTAGGCTTTGCCTCTTCCACAAACTGGAAAAGCAGGAGGTGGGGCCGTGGACATCAGTGGGTCAGGGAAGCGGCTAGCTGAATTGCTATTCAGTTTTATAATTTTACAAAATTTCTCAACTCTAGGCTCAAGCAGAAAGAAGAAGTTCAGGTATTTCATAGTGGGTGTCACAATTCCGATATGACTGGATGATAATCTTGGTACAGTTAGGGCGGATTGGAAAGAATCCGCTGAAATGATATCAGTTACAATTATTTGAGTGCCTCATCTCAAGGCTTCTAAAAAACAACAAGACGATAAGGTGATGTCAACATTTGACAAATATGAATTAAATTGCCTACAATTTGGGCTATAAAGAGTTAGAGAATAACAAGCAGAAATTGAGGAGAATTGGCGGAATAGAATAGTCCAAACTATGAGAGCGGTATCATTTGAACCCTCCATATATAAGAGAGATGGGCAATTGAGAAGTTAAGCTGTCTATAGTAGAGAGAGTGGAGCAGCAAAAGGTCGCCGTATTTATTAAAAATGTGAAAAGAGTCGTGGGGCGATTGCTCCTGTTTTTAGTATATTCTCAAGTGTACAAAGGACCAACAATCCCCACAACATCTGTCTGTTGTTTATTGGGTTAGACCTGTACGAACAATATGGCAGATCCTAATGATACCATTTAATTTTATAACTTTGTTGCTCGTTACAGGGGGCCCATTGATCAACCAAGAACTACAAATCTCCAGTTGCCAGCTATGTCTTAAACCGCATGTGTTGCTGGGTAATCTTCACAAACACTGCACCAGCCAGGTATGAGGAACCCAAACTTACCTTAGATGCAGTTGTTTAAAAAGCAAGATGAACATCTTTAAGAACTAAATGCTGTCATGCACCAGCTGGATAGCGCGTTTGGCCAAATGCAAATTTTGGGACAACAAAACAAGGCTTTTGCCAACCAGTTGGATGATACTAACGAACAGCTACAGTGCACAGAGCAGAAATTGACCAGTGCCTCTCAGCTTCTCACTGAGACAAGGATGAACAACAAGGGGACATAATATGATGAAGAATATGACGCTGGTCGGAGCTACTACACCCAAGATGGTAGTACTGGATACAAATATGAGTCAGAGTGCCAATTTCATTAAGTAATGGCAGCGCTAACCACAGCAGAAGGCCACACTACCCCTGAAGCGGCGGACATCCCAACTTCTGCTAACCCAGCTTCTCATTGGGAAACTGCTTTTAGATCCCAAAAAATTCCTCAGTATGGCCCAAAAAGCTGCAAATGGGATGAGGAGGTTATTATTAAGAAACTACCTCCATTTGATTGAAATGGGAATATCCATGGTTTCTTCAAATGGTTGAACATGCAGCGGAGGGTGCATCTGATAGACAGAAGGGTAAACTGTTGATATCCGCCCTAGATGTCAGGAGTGCCAATCAAGTTACCTGTTACCTCCCAAGTAGCTCTGTCACCTACAGGGATGTAAAAGGTACCATGCTTCGCCTGTTTGGGGGTACCTCAAAGATGTCACAGCGGAAATTGAAATCCTAATAATTGGATCCCACCAAAACGAGACTCTTCTGGAGTTCGCTGATTGACTTACAATGGAAACTCACGTGCTGATTGGGGCAGGATACTTAGCAGAAGATTACATGTGCATCACCATGACCTCCACGGTGAAGCCATACTGAGAGCCTCACAATGTCATTTTACTGCTTCTGGATGATGAAGTTCCATTGCACGTAATTGTACAGTTTCTGAGTCGCAACTCCCCTAATTTTCTGGCGCCAAACATGAAATGGAAGACTAACACCTCTACAGTACCCTCTTATTCAGAAGAATACTCTCATCTAACTCATGTTCTGCCTAGCAACCCTCGACCTTACTATAACTCTACACCTTGTCCTCAGATGAATTATACTCAACAGTTCAATCAGCGTCCATGGGCTGGTCGCAAAACCTGTCAGCAACCTAGCTACCAACCAGGACCTAGCTACAGCGAGCGTCAGCAATCATCTTACTGACCTGGGCCTGGTTACACCAAACGACCCCAAACTTTCTGACCTGGACCCTCTTATAAAAATCAAGGATGCGGCTCTTATGGGGTTAGCTGTTACAAATGAGGCAGCTCTGGTCACTTGACAATATTATGCCATAACCACCGTGTGCACTATGTACATCAAGATCAATACTACCAGGGAAAAGATGGAGCGGAGTAGAAATGGAACTCTCTACCTCCGCGATTCCAACCCAAAATGTCCCTGAATCAATAGTAGCTTATCCCATGGAAGTCCCTCAGTATAATGACGGAATTATATACTAGCAGCCAGTCAGTGGAGTGAACGTAGTGACAAGGGCTCAAGCCAAGGCTGCGGCAGGTGAAGAATCCCCAGAACAAATGAAGCTGTATGCCTGTTAAATTCTTGATCAAGGTTCCTCAGACAAGCTGGATTCTGCTGCGGATGCACCAACTCTGAAAGGAGTAAACGTCGCCCTTCTAATAGACGCCATTGTCAAAGAATATCCAAAAGTTGGTGAGGTAATAATGAGTTTTCTTGAAAAAAGAGATGCCATAAATGTCCACAAACTAAAACAGTCAATATTCTTCTTATTCCAACTGCATGTACTGTGATATTTTTTGGTAAAAAATAGAGTTTGCGCTGTAATAAATACTGGTGCTCCACTCAACATAGTTTCCACTAAGTTGATGGAGAAGTTGACGTTAAAACATGATGTGGACCATTGAATGGTGTATGGAACTTCTGGAGCAGAAAGCACTATCTCTGTGGGATCCAACGGTTTACTACCTCTGCACTTTGGGTCCATCGTTGTTGTAGCTCCAGTGATTGTGTTACCAAACAAAAACTACAACTTGTTAATTGGAACTGCTTTCCTGCGACATTTTGGGCTGTTGTTAATATGACGGAGGAGACCCTTGCCATTTTGGGGACAGCAGATACCAATTTATTTCACCTCTAGTGGAGTGCCAAAGGATCTGGTGCACATGAACCATATCAACCTTGCATATAGTGACGGGGTGATGCCAGTTCGCTATCACTGACTAAAGCACAAGACTTAGCCCCTTCCCCAACAGATATATGAATATCAAGGGATACCTCTTCAAGCCGCAGGGCTCATATCTATTCCTTCTGGACATAAAGTCTTAGTGAACAACGAGTTAAAGGTGGAACTTCCTATTGGGCTATATGAGGAAGTCATTGGGCTCTATCATCAAACACAGTTGAGCCTCAAGTGGCTCCAGGGATTATACTTCTGGGCCATGGTGAGATTAAGGTTTTGATAGCAAACCTTCATAACGAACCAATGCAAATCTGACAATACCAAATAATGATGTATTTACATTTAACTCTAATAGAAGAGGTCCTTCAGGTTCATGATTTTGGGTCATTGGATGAATTTGGTATACCAGTTGAGGCATTGGCTAACGTAATGATGGTGGTACTATGGAGTAATCTAATAAGGCTATTGGAAGAACAAAAAGACCAAGCAATAGCTGATTTAAGAAGTATAAGGTGATTTTTGCTGTCAACGATCATGACTTAAGGTGTGCTCTGGGGGTTGTCCATTGAGTAGACACAGGAGTAGATCATTTATAAGATCTCAGCCAATCCGCCAATCAAGGGCAGTAGAAGACATTGTCACTAATGAAATTGACAAGTTGCTGGAGCAAGGGATGCTTGAACCATCCAAGAGTCCGTGGGCTTCACTTGTTCTGAATGTAAAAAAGATGGATGGCACCAACTGTGTAGTAATAGACTACCGGAAGCTCAACAGTATTACAAAAAAGGACTTATACCCTTTGCCAAGGATTGACGATGCTTTGGATCAGTTAAGGGGAGCTATTTTTTAAGCAATGGACTTGATATCAGGTTACTGGCAAATCGAGCTACCCATGGAAGAACAGGAAAAATGCTTCATAATCATCTCCAAAGTCCTTTTTCAGCTGATTCAGATGCCTCAAGGGCTGTGTAACGCCCCAGCTACGTTTCAGCGAACCATGGACACTATTCTTGGTGACTTGAAGCTGTCATGCGTCCTTGTATACCTTGATGATATTAACGTTTTCTCTCAAACCTTTTTGGAGCACCTTGATCACTTAGAAGCAGTACTCCGCCAGCTCGCTGAAGCGAACATCAAAATTAAACCTCAAAAATGTAACTTCTTTAAAGATCAGTTGGAATATATGGAGTTTTTGGTATACTCTAAAGGGCTGAAATCAAAGCCAGCTAAGGTGGAGGCCATCAGCAAAATGACTACACCTAATAGTAAATGCAACATACAGGTATTTTTGGGAATGGTCATTTACTACTGGCGCCTCATCCCTAACTTTATCTGTATTAGGGAGCCACTATTTGAGTTGTTAAAAAATACTGTTTTCAAATGGATGGAATGTCGTCAATACACTTTTGATACACTTCGTACAGCACTGATCAGTGCACCAATGTTATGCTATCCAAACTTTGATAGTGAGTTTATTATTCATATGGATGCGACCCCTTCTGCTGTTGGGGCAGTACTTTCTCAGAAAGACAATGAGGGAGAGGAGCATCACATAGCGTACTGTAGTCAAAGTCTGAACTGCCATGAGCGTAATTATACTGTTATTGAGCAGGAGTGCTTAGCAGTGATCTACGCATATAAGCAATTAAGAGTCTACTTGCATGGGGTAAAGTTTAAAGTTGTAACAGATCACGTGTCATTATGCTGGTTGCTGAACCTTAAAGAACCTGAACGCCATTTTTCTTGATGGGCTCTTAAGCTGCAGGCTTATGACTTCATGATCCTTCACCGCCCAGGAGTAAAGCATCAGAACGCTAACTGTTTATCTTGACTGCTGACTATTGCCATGACAGCAGACCTCAGTGACGTGATGTACAATAAGTCGCTTAGCAGAAAATATGATGATAACTGCCCCAAGTGATCAAAGCGTAAAATGAGATGTGAACGAATATCTTTCAATGGAATAGGGAGCTGTACAAGCAGATTGACAATTATATGGTGAAAAGCTCCCGCGACCCCCAGCACAGCTGGGAATTATTATGAGCGCCCACATGGCAGTTTAACATGTTGGGGTGCGCAAGACAATGGAGTTGTTGTGCCCTCAGTACTATTGGGAAAGAATGCAGTTTGATGTGCTCAAAACCATTTGCGCTGCCATCAGTGCCAAGTGGAATAGCTGTTACTTAAGAAGACCTCATACTGGTTAGTGATACCCCATTTTGCTTGGCATATGATTTCCCTTGATGTTGTTGGTCCTCTGCCAACAGGAGCCAACTGATGTAAGTACATTCTTGTGGCTATCAACCACTTGACCCAGTGGGTCGAAATGAGGATGATATGGGATTTAGGGGTGGTTACAGTGGCCAAGTTCATATTGGAATGCGCTATCCAGAGACCTGGCTGCCCTCAGTTCATTCTCATTAATAATGGAACCAACTTCACCTTACATATCCTCCCCAAACTGAATAAGCTTATGGGTATCAATGGGGTATTGACAACTCAATACTACCCTGAATCCAATGGAATAGTCAAACGGGTGAATGGGACTTTGGTGAACATACTATGAAAATCAGTAACAGATCGACCTTCCAATTGAGGCTCCCTCCTCTCTACTGCCATGTTTGCTTATAACATTAGTTACCATTCCGCCACAGAGAAGAGCCCCTTCCAACTACTAACAGCTGACACTCAGCTTTTCTGACAATACTTTATTCATGTGTAGAAGACAAAGGTGATATGGAACCCCACCGCTATTTATCTAATCTTGTGAACTCTATGATCAGATTGCAAACTAAAGCATATTCCTTCAGCTTAGCCAGAAAGATCAGAAATCAGGCTGCTGATCAGGTATGTTGTAGCAGTTTAGTGGAGTTCAAAGAAGGCGATATGGTTCTACATTATGATCAGCATGGGTTTGGCCAGAAACACAATCTGGGCGGTATTTGGATTGGTCTGTTCAATGTCATAAAACTGGAGTTGATGAATATACACTAAGGACCTCGCAAGTGGTTGGATCAATAATTAAGCACATGCAAAGTTCCTCCAACCATTCAAGCAATAGGAGCCTTATTGTCAAGTCACGGATGGAGTAATATTGTGATTCCAATATGACTTGATGATAAGCTTGGGATAGTTAAGGCAGATTGGGAAGAATCCACTGAACATAATATTAGTTATGATTATTTGAGTGCCTCAAGATGAGGCGATATTGAGATATAATGGGTTATTATTAGTTCACCTCTAAATAAGGCAATAAGGCAATAAGGCGATATCAACATTTGACAAATATGAATTAAATTGCCTACAATTAGGGAAATAGAGAGATAGAGAATAACAAGCTAAAAACGAGGAGAATTGGCGGAATAGAATAGTCCAAGCTATGAGAGCAGTATAATCTGAACCCTCAGTATATAAGCGAGATGGGAAAAATGAAAAGTTAAGTTGTTTATAGTAGAGAGAGTGGAGCAGCAAAAAGTTGCCGTATTTATTAAAATAAACAAAAGAGTCATGGGGCGATTGCTCCTATTTTTTAGTATATTCTCAAATGTGTCCAAAGGACCAACAATACCCATATTATCTCTCTGTTGTTCAGTGGGTTTGACCTATATGAACAATACAACAGATCCTAATGATACTATCCAACAATGTAAACAGTGGGTTATTTGAATTTATTGTGGGGAAGGCCGACCAGGGGATGGACACTTCCAAATGTAAACACAAAAGAAAACAAAACTTAGTAACAGGGAAGGCACCCCAGAGAAGCGATGCTCTCTTTTTGCCAGCGAGAACGCCACTATGGGGAGGAGGATGGAACGTGTAAAGGGGTCGTAACCACAAATGAACATGTGTGGAGGAAAGGGTCCGAGTTGATGAACCAAACTGGGAACCAGGAGGAGACCAGCTGATGGCAGCGCGGTGGGAGGTACCCGAACATCCACGCTTGAAAGTGGTCCATCAAATGGGACCAGAATCTGTGGACAGCTTCTGGGAGGGTTGGGGTGGAGCCAGCGATGGCATCCAAGACAATCGTATGGATAGTCCACATGGCGATTGCAACCACCAGAGCATGGAGGGAGGGTGGGATAGGGGAGACCATAGATAAAGCAAACATATCCCTAGACAAACTGAAGGGATGTGTCTGATCCTGGCAAAGCAGACGTTGCACCTCACGCCATATCGCTTTAGAGGTAGGGCACTTCTCCAGGCGGTGGAACAGCGTTCCATACTGGCCACACACGACGTAGGATGAGTGTAAAGCGTTAGAGCGCTCAGCTGTATGGTACACCTGCCTCAGGCAGTGCCACACATGGGAACGGATATGAGGCTGCAACAGAGGGTGGTGTGCGTATTTCCAAATAGTCTTCTGGGTTTCAAGGGATTAAGGGATGTCCATCATGTCCAGGTAGTCCACCCTGGATAGGACATGGGGTCGTGTGGGGATCAAGCCATCTTGAATGGGTAGCCCATGTATCTCCTGTGTGAACTGAGGAGAGGGGCGGCCTCTCTGGGCTGAGTGTCCACAATTATGGATTCTCCACTCAGCGCTCCGCATGGAGAGGAGGATTCGTTTGAAGTGTGGTTTTGTACCATGAGGCCTGTGGCCGATGGGTGGGAAGCCAGATATTTCATCAAGGAGTGAGGGTTCAACAGATTGGTAAGGCTCAGGGCACGGGAGAAGTTGGAGCGGGCTACGTGGGACCAGTGTTGGGAGGGGAGCATAGGGGCAGTGATGGCTGCGACTAGGTGCCCAGGATCTTTGCAGCATGGGCTTTAAAGTCTAGCAGGCCCATGCCACCATGACGACGATGGCCAAACATGACCTCAAGCCGCACTGGCGGTGGGCGGCCTGACCAGAGCCACCCTTGTATAAAGGGCATTCATAGATTTGAAAAAACCCGGGGAGAAGGCGATGGCGTGGGCTTTAAACCAGACTTTAGAGAGGAACATAGAGTTGGCTAAAACAACCCTGCCTGTAAGGGAAGTAGGGTGGGCTCTGAGGGAGGCGATGCGCTTCATCACGTTGTCTAGAATATGGCACTCCATTACTGCTGAGGCATACCCGCCTGCCTCCATCCACACACCCAGATGGCGGACAGGCCCTATGGTAGGGCGTGGCGTGAAGGGGAGCACAAGTGGGGAGGTGTGGGGTGAGCAGGGAAGGCAAGAACGTATTCAAGTAGATGTGCTGGGCTGGGCACTAGTCACTGGGGCCCTGCTGGTTTGATACTGCCAAGGAGGATGATTTCAGTTTTTGAGGCGTTCAGTGCAGCATTACTTACCCGGGAATACTCCTGGATGAGAGTTTCAAGCGCGCGTGCATATTGATTATTGGACACCCTGACCACACAATCATCTGCAAACGCCATCATCTTGACTGGGGCTTGGCCTGGTGCATGGACCCCAGTGAGGTGGGCATTCACGTTTCAAAGTAGTGGGGCAAGTTCTAAAGTTGTATAAGAGTGGACTAAGGGGGTCCCCTTGGCGTAGGCCTCTTTGGGGGCGGACTACTTCCGTGAGGAAGCCAGGGCCACTCACTGCCATTGTTGCAGATTCTGTAAGCATCATCGCCCAGTTGATGAAGCAAGTGGGTAAGAGGAAGTGGTGGAGGCAGGCCCTGAGGTACTCCCAGTTTACTCTATCATATGCCTTCTGTTAGTCCAAGAATACTAGTGCCCCAGAGGCTGTGGACTGGCATGCGTTAGCCACAGAGTGCACATTGTCCTAAAATCAACCTTCTGGATATGAAACCAAATTGTTCTGGGGAGATGGTGGCAGATGCTACAATCCCTAGATGGTTAGCCATAATTTAGTTAAAATTTTAGTATCCGTGTTAGTTAGATATCTGGGGTGCCAGTTGGATAGGTCTAGCTTATCCCCTTTCTTGAAGAGTGTGATGGTAAAGGCCTCTTGCCCTCCTGGTAGAAGGCGCGTTTCCAGAAGGGTCTGGTCAAGGGAGGCAAGCAGCAGTGGGGATATAAATATGAAGTACTTCTTATAGAACTCATATGGAATACCATTAGGGCCTGGGCATTTCTGTTTTGGTGCACCATGGACAGCATACCAGAGTTCAGTCAGAGTAATCAAATTCATTAACTCTGGGTATCAGGAAACGGTGCAGATGTGAGTGCTATCAGGAAATTTCGCCATTTCAGCTGGCTGAATTGGATCAGACTGTTACAACTCAGAGTAATACTTTTGTATTTTAATCACCACTTCAGCCAGCATATCTGCGACGGAATCATCCAATCTCCGCACCTGTGTGCAGGCCACGCTCTGGCGCGGTGTGAAGAATTTTTTAAAAAATAAGCGAGCATGTGCCACCCTCTGTAATGTGTTTGGCCCTGTACTGAACACAAACCTGATGTTTGTGTTGCCTTTCAAGCGCGTTGAGGTGGGCGGCTGCTTCTGCCCACTTCTGGCTCCAAGCAGGGCTGTAGCCCGCGGCTGGATATTGGACTCCAGGTGTGCCAACTCTGCCAGAGCGCGCGAAATGACCACTGAGGCAGACCGTGAGCAGTGGGAGGAGAGATGGCGAGTGTGGCGGATGGTATCCGCTTTGAAGGCTGACCATGTGGAAATTGGGTCCATGCAAAACTGAGTAATAAACTCTTTTGCCAAAGTTGCTGATTCCACCCATGTGGAAAATCCTGGCGACGCAAGTTTGGGTGGGCGGAGTTTGCACCAATGTGGGGCCCTAGCCACTGTGTTGGGTAAGTGGTAAGTTATCAAGACCAGCTGGTGGTCAGAGAAACCGATTTTGGATGTGTGGAAGTGGGAAATATGGGATCGAAATTTCACTGGTGCGAGGATAAGGTCAATGGGACATGGACCTTAATTGGCCATTGTGGACGTGGGGGTGCATCATGTTTTCAAGCAGTAGAGCTTGCCGCGGCAGGGCATCTATCAACCTGAGGGTGGCCTATAGAACACAAAGTTCTACGTGACCCTGAGGGGTGTGGGATGAGGAAGGCCAACGGTCCGTGGATGTGTTTAGTTTGCAGTTCATGTCACCAACTACAAAAGGGTCAGGGGGTAATGGAAGGGATTTGACTGACAAGAAAAATTCCCAACACTCTTGTGCACAGGTTGGGGCATAAATGTTGATGATAGCGTGCACCACGTCAGCCCACAAAAATGTGACAATGAGGACTCAGCCATCGAGGAAGGATTCAGACAATAAAATTTAAAAAAATTGTTTTTCTGAACAAGCATTCCACAATGCTCGGACCAAAATGATAGGGAAGGGAGGAGCATGGTTTTCCAAGCATCCTTGGAACCTTGCGGACAGTGGGACTCCTGGATGGCCAGGATATCCACAGGTAAATTTTGTTGTAAAAAAACTCATTTTCCTAGCTGGGGATAGCGAGGCCTTAAGTCTGGCGATATTTAACATCCCTAAAGTGAAGGCTTCCCTTATCACATCTTAGGTGCGAGGGGGTGGGCACCTGGGTCCACCAGCCTCCTCTGATCCCCATGGGCCTTCACGGCAGCGTGGGTGTTTGCAGCAACGCTATCAGAAGATTTGTTAATTTTAGCAGGTAGGTTTGCGTTGGCTTTTGCCTTCACTTTTGGTTTCCCCGCTGTCAAACAAATTTTTTGCAGTGCAGATGAGTTTGGTGCACCAACGTTCAGGTCAAAAAAAATTTCAGGTAAGTTGGAGACCAAATTGGTTCCAATTGGGGCTTGGTTGCAAAGGTTGGGTGAGATAGAGTCACCAATCAGATCCTCAGATTGGGTAGCCCAATTGGCTTGGGCATCCCAATCTGATTAGTTGAGGGATTCCCAAGATGCTTCCGCTGAGAAGGTTTTGATGTCCTCCTGGCATTGGGAGTGTGGGATAGTGGAGGCGACCTTGGCCGCTTCCTTGGCCGCGGCCCTGCGGGCCTGTTTGGCCTTTTTCGCTCTTGAGGGGAGACAGGATTTACTAGTAAGGAGCAGCCTTATGCTCCCCATGGGAAGGCCTCTTTGGTACTGGTGGTTAGTTCATTTTGAGCCCCCCGTTGGTCATGGCCGCCAAGGGGTGCTCTTGGAATGTGATGCCCTCCTTTTTGGGGCATGCGTGTGCCTTATGGCCAAACGCGTCACAGTGGGTGCAGATGGGTGGTGCGCTGTCTACGGTTACCTGGAAAGGGTGGGTGGTATGCCCTTCAATTTTAATACTAGTGCGAGTGTGGGATCTGGGTTAGGTCCTTCACAATCTCCTCAGTTGGGGTCAGAACTGCAATGGCTTTGCTGGTGCACAGGTGTGGCATCAGTTTAAAGCGTTGCATCTTGAATGATTGTATTTTGCCATATATGTTGAGACCAGCTTTCAGATGCTGCTCCAGAATGGCACGCTTGACTGTAGTGGGCAAAAAGTCAAACATGAGGAAAATTTGTTTGGATTTTGTCCATCTGGTGCGCTTAGTTTCACTGACCTGCTGCCCTTTAGGGAGGTTGATCAATACACACACCGCAGCAGCTTTGTCTGCTGCCTCCTTGTTTTTGAAACCAAGATCCAGCCAAATTACATGACATGGAGTGAGGTGCAACGTACACCGCGGTCAGGAAATGGGTTTGCACATCCCCACAAAATTTTTCCCATAATACTGTTTGATGAATATCCAGGAACACCCAAACTCCATATTCAACCAACAAGAGTGGTTGAGAGTGCGGCGTGTAGATGTACTGGTTACATCGCACCTGCCAAGCGAGGATTTCTGGGGAAATAGTAACCACCAGTTTTTATTTTTATCTAATCTGCCAGTTTCTCGGGGCATTTCAAACATTTGAGGTCGCGGGCCTACCACCTGTGCCTCTTACCTTACTTGCCCAACTGCTCCCTGACATGGGCGGAGACTAATCTCCTCTATGAGATTATCAAACTAAAACTAGACTTTAATTGAATAAGTTGCAAAAGTGATTGCAACGAGAGAAAAGTTTTGTAATGGGGAAGTTAAGGTCTTGTTCTTTGCAGAGTCCACAGGCAGCTTATCAATGGAAGGGATATTCCAAGATTCTCAACCTTCAATTTCCTCATCAATACCTGTTTAAGAACTTAAGTTGGGTACCGTCAGGTTGTCAAAAAAATTCACATTTACCATTTTGTTAAATTGTTTTCAAACCCATTTCTTTTTTTAAAACCTTATCACTAAATTTTAAATTTATTTCAAAAAAGTTTTGGCGGAATCTGATTTTCTAGAAACCATTTTGAGGCAGTTTCTTTCATCTGATATGGCAGCATCTGGTTGACCAGTACCATTTACAAGTATTTCCATCCTCATCTACATTTATTTGTAATTAGGTTTTGAGGCATCTTAATTGCTAGAATGCCATTTTGCGAAGTCCCCTGCATTTATAACCATTCTTTTCAGCCCTGGTATTTGCAACAATGAAGATTAGGGCTACGTGGAGATTTTCTAGTTTTTCCAATAACTTGATCAATTTAATTAGAATTTTAAGAAAAGTATTATGCTTAACTTACCTCTTGCCTGCACCACTCGTAGCCTATGTTGACTCAATTGACGCCTGCTGCCCCACATGGGTCGTTGGCACAATGCTACT
Source organism: Massospora cicadina (assembly GCA_022478985.1). NCBI lineage: Eukaryota > Fungi > Entomophthoromycota > Entomophthoromycetes > Entomophthorales > Entomophthoraceae > Massospora > Massospora cicadina. The sequence continues at coordinate 30,624 of JAKSZP010009548.1, read as the reverse complement.
GGGATTTATCAGCTGCTGCCAAAATGCCCATGGATGGCCCAGATAGCCCTTCAAACAAGTCTGGTCGCTACATCCTTCCTTGGGGCATAGAACATCACTTCACATGCTCCTAGGCGGTGCTAAAAAGCCCCCTGGTGCTCTCTCAGAATAACCTTCATTTTGGCCTTTAAGTCAAGTATGGAATTTTCCCCCTAAACAAGTGCGGCCATCATCAAGATAGCCACGAGGTTAAAAACCTACTGGATCTATAGATTTCCGCTTTAAGGGTACTTTTATCATGGCTTCTCTTGTGAAGCCCACATTATGGTGGCCGCACAGCTGACTTCAATATAAAAATACCTATACCGACCATACAAGCTCTCTTTCCAGATGAGTACACACTGGTAGTTTAGTTTACTGGCCTTCCCCCCACCTCTCCCCTGAAAGTCTTTGCCACGAACTCACAGAAGGCTTTTCTGCCTACAGCACTGACACTGTGTTAAAGTTCATGGTTCTTAATGGTGCTAATAATCTCGCCAGGCCTCGCGCATTTGTGACAATATTCCACTTCTGTCACAACACCCATCTTGTGATACCCCGCACCAAGATCAGATCTTCCCCTGATCATCCATTCTGGGCATGCATCAAAAACGGTGGCGCCATGTGTATCTTGTGCTTTAAACTAGACCATTTAAAGCGCAAGCGTTCAGCAGTTTCTGCTGAAGCTGCCTCCGCCACTCCGCCACTCCTCCATCTAGAATCAACCAATAGAGCTTAAATGCTTTTCACATGGGGATCAATCCTCCCTCCTACACTCTTGACCGCCGCAGGTATTGCTGACATTTCTCCGCACACCCAAAGCTCAAATGGCAGAAATATCCTAAGTAGATGGCGGCTCATGCACTGGAAGATTTGCCAAGGTACACTGTGCGCGGAAAATCAGCATCTACCACTTAAACAACTCCTGTCACTGGCCCAGCTCTGGCATTACTAAGATCTTTTTGACGCCCTTAAATGTATTTATGATATTGAACGTCACCTAAAGAATTAAACCTGGCTTTGCCTGGTCAGAATTCTTCACACAACACTTGATTTGACCTTACACTGACATTTCCATCCTTTCAACTGATTCCCAAAATAATTTATATATTCATCAAAAGGCTTTCAAAGCATCTGCTGCACCCCACCAACTCCCTTCTCCTCTAACCCCTCTATATGACATTTAAACCACAATGAAAGGGTTTTCCATTCCTAACTTCCTTATAGATTTTAGAAGCAGATTTTAATAACGAAAAATCTATTTCCATCAGGCAGAACATTTGTTGACATAGCGAGATCATATCTGTTTGACTTAAATTAACCTCAAGCTTGCCACCGCATCAAGGCATTCATTTGTGTGTCTGAATTTATTACCTTTGCTGAATACCAGATCACCCAATATGTTTAAGGCAATGCACACCTTTGGCCTTATTGATGAAGAGAACCATCACCTCTTTCTCCTTCTGCCTCAACCTCTGACTCTCCACCCCCTTTCTATCTGCCTTTGCTGCCATCTGAAGAAACTAGCGCCAGATGAGAATCTCCCCATGCCCTCTTCCCCTTCTGATATTGATGCTTAGGCAAACGCCACGGCACCATGCTATAATTTTTTTATCTAATAGTCCCTTTGTTTTGCTAAAGTAAATAAAGGTGCATAAAGGACCCCCTCTTTGGTTGTAAATCACTAATACTAAAAAGGATTAGGGAAATGTGGCAGTCAGGCAACGCCTTGACCATTTCAGAAAGTTTCACTATAAAATCCACCAATACTGACGTCCAAGGACATTCTGTTTCCTGTAATTGTACAAGCAGTTCGGTTGGCTTCTGACATTTGGCTTTGGCATGGTGGCATGTAAGGCAGGTCTTAACGTACTTTACTACATCTGTAGTGAATCTTTTCCTACTATAAGTGCGTCTTATGAGGTTAGTGGTTTTGTCCTTCTCAGGATTGCCTGATGCAGGGGTTCATACTCTCTCAAATGACTTCTTCTCTGAAAGGACCTTAGGGAATCCACTGCATCACATGATGTAGATTAACGCCTTTAAGTCATGGTAGCCCCAGTCAATAGTCTATCCATATTTTGCGCAGGCCTTAATATCGGTTTCAACTCTTCTGAGAGGGTTGTGTTAGCCTAATACAAAATTAAAACTTTTTCTATAGATCAGTATCCAGGTAATTATTGTTTGGTCTGGTATCTCTTGATTGGTCACTACCTATACCAGAGAAATAAGTACATATTTGCTTTGGGCATCAACCAGGGATGTATTAGAAAACGAGCAAGGTTCAGGAAAAAACATCAAGAAAAGTTTGTTTCCATTTTACTTAAAATGTACTTTAAGTTTATCATGAAAAGCGTCTTAAGCTAGTGAGACTGGCGCAAGACAACTTTTATAAAGATTAGTAGTAGAGGAGGTTGTGGTGAGCTGGATGGTAGATGGTCACTAAGTATCATGAGGGTGGTGCCGCCAGTATTGTATAGCCTCCACCACAGTTAACATCACCTTATAATATATATGGTATATAAATCATAGTAAGGGCGAGGCTTACAGGTGCTTAATTCAGGATTTTCTACAAGAATGATAATAGTAATATTTTCTTTGAGGTGGGCTGACCTTGGGACACATATACTGCATTAATAGGAGGGACAGGGAGTAAGGAGAGAAGGTTAAGGAATAGAGGAAAAAACCCAAGTACTGAGGGTAAAATTTTTCTGCGCATGTTCTGGTAGGCTGGTATTACATGATTTGATTTTACTAATTCTCTTTGTCAGACTGAGGCATGGTGCACAAATCCACATGTATTACTATTCTCTTTGCACAGAAATACAATTTCTGCCACAATGGGATTTGAGCCTGCGTCATGAGCGGCAATAGCGTGATGCCCAACCCACTATGCCAGCACCCCTTTTTCTACAATAATGATAGTCATGAAAGTTTTTTAAACTTGCAACTATATAAGAGTTTGAGACCATAAAATAATCCACAAACCGTACAAGTAATATTAGAGAGAATTAAGATAGTAAAAAAACTTTTCTTTCTCGTTGCAAACACTTTTGCAACCTATTCATTTAATACTAAATCTAGTTTGATAATCTCACTGAGGAGATTGGTCTGCGCCCATGTCAGGGAGCAGTTGGGCAAGCAAGGTAAGAGGAGCAGGCGGAAGGCCTGCGGCCTCCAACATTTGAAAATACCCCGGAGAATCTGGCGGAATTGACAAAAATCTCAAAAAACTGGTGGTCACAATTTCCCCAGAGATACTCACATGGCAAGCACAATGCAACCAGTACATCAACACGCCACACTCCCAGCCACTTTCATCGGTGGAATTCGGAGTCTATGTGTATCTGGACATCCAAAAAATGGCCTTGTGGGAAAAATTTTGTGAAGATGTACACAAAAATTTTCCCAACCGCGGTGTATGTTGCACCTCACTCCATGTCGCATGGTTGGCTGGACCTAGGTTTTAAAAGCAAAATTGCAGCAGACAAGGCTGCAGTGGTGCGCATAGTGGTCGACCTCCCTGAAGGGCAATGGGCCATTGAAACCAAACGCACCAGATGGACAAAATCAAACCAAAATTTTCTCACGTTTGACTTTTTGCCTACTATGGTAAAATGTGACATTTTGGAGCAACACCTGAAAGATGGTCTCACCGTATATGGCGAAATACAATCTTTCAAAATGCAATGCTTCACGCTGATGCCACACCTGTGCACCGGCAAAACCATCGCAGTTCTGACCCTAACTGAGGAGATTGTGAAGGACCTAACCCAGATCCTGCACTCCACTTTTATTGATATCGTAGGGCATACCACCCACCCATTCCAGGTAACCGTGGACAGCGCGCCCCCCATTTGCACCCACTGTGACACGTTCAGCCATAAGGCGCATGCATGCCCCATCAAGGAGGGTGTCACATTCCAAGAGCACCCCTCAGCAGCCATGGCCAGCGGAGAGGCGCGCTACAAACCAACTGCAAGCACCAAGGAGGCTTTCCCGTGGGGAGCACAAGGCTGCTACCTATTGGAGAAGCCCATCTCCCCGCAGGTGTGGAAGAAGGCCAAGCAGGCCCATAGGGCCATGGCCAAGGAAGCGGCCAAGGCCACCACCGCCATCCCACACTACAACGCCAGGAGGACATGGAGACCTTCGCGGCAGAAGCAACTCAGGAATCCATCATCCAATCAAATTGGGAAGCCCATGCCAAGCGGGCCACTTAATCTGAGGATCCAATGGGAGATTTGATCTCACCCAATCGCTGCACCCAAGCTCCAGTCAAAACTGACTTGGGACCTATCCCAACTGAAAAAATTTTTTTTTGACCTGCTCGATGGTGCACTGAACTCATCCGCACCGCAAAAAACTTGTCCGACGTCAGGAAAACAAAAAGTGAGGGCCAAAGCCAACGCGACTCTTTCTACAAAAATTAACAAAAACCCTGATAGCATTGCTGCTAACACCCGCACTGCTGCAAAAGCCCGTGGGGACCTTGAAGAGGCTGGTGGGCCCAGGTGCCCACCCCCTCACACCTAAGGTGCGATGGGGGAAACCTTCACTCTAGGGACGTTGAATATCGCCGGACTCAAGGCCTCCCCATCCTGGGCTAGGAAACTGAGTTTTTTACAACACAATTTACCCATGGATATCCTGGCCATCCAGGAGTCCCACTGTCCACGAGGTTCTGAGGAAGATTGGAAAACAATGCTCCTCCCATCCCTATCCTTTTGGTTAAAGCACTGTGGGATGCTAATTTGGAAAAATAATTTTTTCAAATTCACATCCTCAGAAACATTCCTAAATGGCCGAGTGCTCATCATCACCTTCTTGTGGGCCGACGTTGCACATGCAATCGTCAACATCTATGCCTCAAACGGTGCACATGAGCATCAAGAATTTTTCTCATTGTCAAATCTCTCCCGCTACCCCCTGATTCTTTCCTAGTTGGCGACATGAACTGTTGGCTAACCTCTCCAACAGACCGGTGGCCTCCCTCACCCCACGCCCCACAGGGTCACGTAGAACTACGCGTTCTAAAAGCCACCCTTGGGTTAATGGATGCGCTGCCATGACATGCCCCACTGCTCAAAAACATGATGCGTCCCCATGTCTACAACGGCCAATTAAGGTCCATAACCTGCATTAACCTTATTCTAACACCGGCGAAATTCCAACCCCAAATCTCCCACTTCAAAACAACAAAAATGGAATTCTCCAACCACCGACTGGTCTCAATAACCTACCACCTGCCCATCACAGTTGCAAAGGCCCCACATTGGTGCAAAATCTGCCCCCCAAGCTCGCGTCGCCAGGATTTTCCACGTGGGTGGAAGAGGCAACTTTGGCAAAATTGTTTGTTGCACCGTTTTGCGCAGACCCCATTTCCACATGGGCAACTTTCAAAGAGGACACCATCCGCCACTATCGCCATCTCTCCTCCAGATGCTCACGAGCCACATCGGCGGTTATCTCACGCGCTCTGGCAGGTATTGCCCACTTGGAGTCCAACATTCCAGCCACAGGATACAGCCCTGCATGGGGCCGGAAGTGGGCGGAGGCAGCCGCCCACCTCAACGCACTCAAAAGGCAACACAAACATTGGGTTTGTGTCCAATACAGGGCCACACGCATCACTAAAGGCGACAAGTGCACCACATACTTCTTTAAAAAAAAATTGCACTATGCCAGAGTGTGGCCTGTACACAGGTGTGAAGATCAGATAATTCCATTGTGGACACACTGGCTGAATTGGCAATCAAAACGCAAAAATATTACTCTGAGTTATACCAAGCCAAGCCAATTCAGCCGGCCAAATTGGCAGAATTTCTTGACCAAGCTCATATCCGCACCATTTTCCAATACCCAGAAATAATGAATTTAATTACTCTGAACGAATTATGGACAGCCATTTGTGGTGCGCCTAACCAAAAATTCCCAGCCCAGATGGCATTCCATATGAGTTCTACAAAAAATATTTCAAATATATATCCCCATTGCTGCTACCCTCACTTAACCAAAGCCTGTTGGAAACGCGCCTCCTACCAGGAGGACATGAGGCCTTTACTGTCACTCTTCAAGAAAAGGGATAAGCTTGACATAGCTAACTGGCGCCCCATTTCTCTAACAAACACAGACACAAAAATTTTAACAAAAATCATGGCTAACCGTTTAGGGCCTGTAGCATCTGACACCATCTCCCCAGAACAATTAGGTTTCATCCCCAGAAGGTCGATTTGGGATAACGTGCACTCTGTGGCTATTGCATGTCAATCCACAGCCTCTGGGGCACTTGTATTCTTGGACCAACAAAAAGCCTAAGATAGAGTAAACTGGGAATACCTAAGGACCTGCCTTCATCAATTCTGCCTACCCCCCGCTTCATCAACTGGGTGATGCTGCTCACAGAATCTGCAACAATGGCAGTGCGTGGCCCTGGCTTCCTAATGGAAGTAGTCCGCCCTCAAAGGGGCTTGCGACAAGGGGACCCCCTCAGCCCACTCTTATACAACTTCACCCTTGACCCACTACTGCGAAATGTGAATGCCCAACTCACTGGGGTCCATGTGCCAGGCCAAACCCCAGTCAAGATGATGGCATTTGCAGATGACTGCGTGGTGGGGGTGTCTAATAACAAAGATGCACGCGCGCTTGAAGCCCTCATTCAGGAATATTCCCGGGTAAGCAACATGGCACTGAACGCCTCCAAAACCAAAATCATCCTCCTTGGTCAGTTTCAGAACTGCTGGGCCCCAGCAATTAGTTCCCAACCCGGCCATCTGCTCTCCCCACGTCCACACCTTACTAACTCAACACACACCGCTCCACTGGTGCTCCCCTTCGTGCCACGTCCTACCATAGGACTGGTGCGCCATCTGGGTGTGTGGATGGAGGCAGGCGGATATGCGTCAGCAGTAATGGAGTACCATATACTGGACAACGTGATGAAGTGAATCGCCTCTCTCAGAGCCCACCCTACTACCCTCACTGGCAGGGTTGTTCTTGCCAAATCTATGCTCCTATCCAAAGTCTGGTTCGGAGCCCACGCCATCCCCTTCTCCCCAAGCTTCTTCAAATCCCTGTATGCTTTGCTGCAAGGATGGCTTTGGTTAGGCCGCCCTCCATCAGTACGGCTAGAGGTCATGTTTGGCCCTCATCATCAAGTTGGCATGGGCCTGCTTGACTTCAAAGCCCATGCTGCCAAGATCCTGGGCACCTGGATTGCGGCCGTTACCACTCCTACACTCCCATCCCAACACTGGTCCCGCGCGGCCCGCTCCAACTTCTCCTGAGCCTTGGGCCTCAACAATCCATCAAACCCCCACTCCCTGATGAAATACCTCGCATCACACACATTGGCCACAGGTCCTCACGGGACTAAAACCCACTACAAACGAATCCTACTCTCCATGCGAAGTGCAGAGTGGAGAATTCGTATTAGTGGACATACAACCCAAAGAGGCCGCCCCTCTCCTCAGTTCACACAAGAGGTACAGGGGCTACCCATCCATGATGGCGTGATCCCCATTTGACCCCATGTCCTATCCAGGGTGGACTACCTGGACATGATGAACATCCCTTATTCCACTGAGACCCAAAAGACTATCTGGAATTACGCACACCATCCTCTGTTGCAGCCTCAAGTCCACTCCCATGCGTGGCGCTGCCTGAGGCGGGTGTATCGTACAGCTGAGCACTCTAACGCTTTACACTCATCCTGTGTCATGTGTGGCCAGTATGGAACGCTGTTCCACCGCATGGAGAAGTGCCCCACCTCTAAAGTGATATGGCGCGAAGTTCAACGTCTGCTGGGCCAGGATCAAACACATCCCTTCAGTCTGTCAAGAGATATGTTTGCTTCATCAATGGCCTCCCACCTTCCACCCTCCCTCCGCGCTCTGCTGGTTGCAATCGCCATGTGGACTATCCACACGATTGTCTTGGATGCCATCGCTGGCTCCACCCCAACCCTCCCAGAAGCTGTCCACAGATTCCGGTCTCATTTGGTGGACCACTTTCAAGTGTGGATGTTTGAATACCTCCCACCACGTCGCCGACAGCTGGTCTCCTCCTGGTTCCCAGTCTGGTTCATCAAATCAGACCCCTTCCTCTACATGTGCTCAATAGTGGCTACGGCCCCTTCACACGTTCCCTCCCCTCCCCATAAGTGGCGTTCCCGCTGGCAACAAGATATTGCTTTGCTTCTCTGGGGTGCCTCCCCTGGTACTAAGTTTGTCTTTCCTGAGTCATATTCAGAAGTGTCCGTCCCATGGTCAGCCTTCACTGTGTGACGGTTGAGGTCTATCCTCAGCATCACATTGCCCTGATCTTTGGTAAGACAGGGCAGGCTGTGTCTGTATGTATGGAGGAGGAGGGGCGTTGGTTCTGGCAAGGACGCCTAAGGGGCCGGAGCTTGGAGTAGGCCAAGGAGCAAGATGGGCGTCCAAGTCAGAACAAAACGGAAAACGAGTAAGATGGGTAGTTTCAAGATTTGATTTGGATTTGAATCAAGAATGGAATGAAACGGGTGCTTGGGAGTTTCGCAGTTCGATTGGGATTTGAAATGGAACTGGTGCGGAACTGTTGAGGATCAGAACTGGTACAGAACCATTGAGTAAAGATTCCGCGATCCTGCTGTAAAGTTTACACCAAACATCATTCAAGTTGGCACCATAAGCTTATATTATATTTTATTTTAGCTTTTAGCATGTGTATATAGGGAAGGAACTGGGAGCTGGAAGCTTCTCAGTTCTATTTTTATCAACTCGGCTAAATATTAAATAAAAGAGCCTAAAATTCATATATTTATAATTTGGGTTTATTTTAAAGGTATTGCCTAACTGCAGCCATGTTTGGCTTAAATCAACAAGAATTGGACTTTGAGAGTGAGCTTGGGAGGGCTATTGCCTCCTTTTATACCTTGTCTTGGAGTCAAGGCATGTTGCTGGGGTTAAGTATAGTTGCAACTGTCTTCCAGGGGGTGCTTGTCCAATCTTGTAGCGCGCACCAGGAGAGTAGTATCAGGAGTCCTGTCAGCCTTATGGTCTTTAACATGGATCCTGTTGCCCAACTCATTCGTGGCTCATTGGAAGGAGCCAGTGCGTTACACCCCGCAATAAAAATTAAATTTAAATTTAAATTATGATAGTAAAAAACTAACTTTTATTGCATAATGAGGTTTATATACTTCTTTATCAAAAATATTTTAGAATTTACCCTAAGAAAAAACCCATGATCAAGCATTACTTAGTATGTAAAAGAATCTTCATCTAATTAGGTTAGAAGGAAGTACACATAATACAGATGGGCTTCAAGCTCTTCCAATGTCACATTGAACTACTGGGACCACAATTTATGGACCCAACAACACTTTTGTATTTTTGGTATTGGCATATTGCTTTATGCGTCAGTCAACTTACTCTGACAAGAAGTTTCAACTTCTGTAACTCCTAAATTTTAATCTAAATTGATTCCAATCACTCATTTCTGATCCATGTTGTTGCATTTAAAATTGAGAGGCCAGACTTTTTTTTGTGGTCTCTAGACAATTGGAACATTATAATTTTTCGTTCTGTCCAAACTTAGAGTATTCAGTAATTCAGAAATTTAATTGGCATCTATTTTTTTGTAACAGTGGTGCCCACCCAAGGGGGAACCCTCCATGCATCACTATTTTCCTTGTGCCAAACAAAGGGATTATATATAAAAAACAAAAATTTCTAACATGGTTTGCAGAGTTGGTCTAAGCTTCTATAATAGAAAGGGACAGAGGGGTTAGGGGTGTCTCATCACGCACCAGCTTTAGGTGGAGGGAAAAGGTTGATAAAAGGGGGTTGGAGCATCAGCAGCATAGGTTATAAGGAGAAAGAGGTTAGGGTTCTCCTTGTCAATGAGGCCAACAGTGTGTATTGCCTTACATATTGGGCGAGTTGTTATTCAGCAAAGGTGACTAGTTAGACACACAAATGAATGATTTATTTTTGTTGGTAGGTTGGGGGTGGGTTTTATTATAAAGTGAAGATCTCGTCACAGTGACTCATGTTTGGCCAGCTGAAACTGTGAGCTCTCCAATATCAAAATTTACATCTTCAGGGAAATCACAGGGAAATCTGAGATGGTAAAACCATAGCAAAGTGGTCAATCACCATATGGAGGGCTTGGTGGAGAAGAAAGTTGGTGGGGCAGCAGCTACATTGACATCCTTTTTAATAAATACTTTTCTTAAATTTGGGAATCTGTCATGAGGGAGAAAGAAGAAGTGGAGAGTTAAATCAGGGTTGGGGAAAATCTGACCAGGCAAATTCAAGTCTAATTTTATAAGAAATTTCATCATTGTTGATCCATTTTAAGCTGTCAATTGGATTTGACACGACCAGCTTTGGACCTGCGACAGGAGCTAGTGAGGTGGAAGAAGCTTATTGGCCATTCACAGTGGACCACAGCAATCTTACCAGCATTTGAGCATCCATCTGCTCAACAATGGTTCTGGCAGTCAGTTCTTGTTTAATGGAGCGGTGGAAGCAACATCTTTGGTGGTTAAGGGTGGCGGAGGGAGAATTAAACACCATTCAAAAAAGTTAGTAGAAACATCAGTTGGGATTACGCCAGGGGAAGGAGTGGCGGATGAAGCTTCTATTAAAGCTGGTGGGTATTTTCACTTTAAATGGTCAAGTTCAGAGATAAGGTACAGATTGCGCGGCCATTTTTGACACGCACCCAAAAGGGATAATCAGGGGCTAATCTGATCATGGCGTGGTGAGGTATTGCGAGGTGGGTTCCTGAAAGAATGGGTGGATTGTAGCAATTGTGCGAGGCCCAGTGAGATGATAAGCACCATTTTAAGCCATGAATGACAGCTGGTGTCGGCGCTGTAGGCAGCCAAGCCCTCAGTGAGCTTGTAGCAAAGGCGTTCAGGGGAGAGGCGGGAGGGCAAGCCTGTAAATTGGACCACCAGTGTGGCCTCATCAGGAAAGAGAGTTTGTATGGTTGGGATAGGGGTATTATTATATATTAAGGGCAGCTTTGCTGCCTCCATGGAATGGGATTCACAAGAAAAGCCAATATTATATGTCAAAAGAAGTGAGGAGATCTATGAATCTGGTGGGCTTGTAAACTGGCGTTGCCATCTCGATGATGGCCACACTCATGTAGGGGAAGAGGTTCCCAAACTTAACCCAAAGGCCAAAAGCAGGTTGCTTTAAGGAGCAACAGTGGTCTTCTTCTACCACCTGGGAGCATGCGAGGTGGTGAGCTAAGTCCTGAGGTGGGATGTAATGACTGAAAGTGTTTGAAGGGTGTCTGGGCCAGCCCAGGGGCGATTTAGTGGCGGCCAATAAATGCTAGGAGGAAGTGCATCGCCACCACATGTGGGGGTAGCAGGTATTGATCTGTTCATATAGACTATTAGCAGTGTGGGCTAAAAGGTGGTTAAAAGTAAAAACTTTTAAAAATTTGAATTCAATTGAATAATTGATTGAAACAAAAAAGACTATTGATCAATTGACATCTCCATGTTATAATAATTTAGTTGAAATCAATTGATAAGTCGCCTTATAATTAATTTGTTTTGTTTAATATGACTTGATTATGGCTTCTATTTGGCTGCTTGATTATTTTTCTAATTTGTAACCCCTACATATTATAAAAGGGGTCAACTTTTATTAAACTATATATAGATAAGTTCAATTTAGTGTGAGGGTGAACTTCAGTAGATAGTTTGTCTATTTTTTTGGTAAATTATTATTAGAATTAAGGAAATGATTTAAGCTATCAGACATTTTGAAATTCCTTTAATGACAAGCATCCAGATGTCTGACATATGGAATAGTCTAGTTGAACAAGGGATATCTTTTTAAAAAGTAGACTACTAATCATTTAAACTGGTAATATCTTACTTTTAGCAGGGCTATTCCTATTGCATAGTGGGTGACTTTAGTTGTTAAAATATAAGGCGTGTTGGGTATGCATGGACCAGGACTGGGAAGTATAACAAAAATGGACTTTATAGCTTTAAAGATTGCATCACACAGAGAAGTTCAGGTCTGAGTTTTCTTTTCTAAAGGCAGAATAATTTGATGCAATTTCCTCTGATAGTCGGAGAATAGCTTCTTTAAAATTTTAACTGCACAGGTTTCTCCTCATCTCTGACAAGGACGTGGGAGTGGCCGATCCTGGATAGCTGATTACTTTTCCAATAAAATTATTTGCCAATTAGTAAAGGTAATGTTTCCCAGAAAAGCTTCTGAGTTCTAGAAGAACTCACTTTCATTTTCCTTGATTGTGAGGTTTAACTAAGTGAGGTGTTCCATCACCTCTGTAAGATGCTAAGAATGAGACTTACTATCTAGAGAAAACCTAAGGTTTCATCCATATATGCAATGTCACACACCAATGATATTCCCAAGCATGGCATCTATAGAGCGCTGGAAGCAGGCATGAGCACTATTTAGCTAAAAACTCATTACACAAAATAGATAGATGTCTATTTGGTGCTGAATGCTGTCAACCATTCCTGGACCTCTTTAATGAAGATCTGGTTGAAGGCGTTTTTGTAGTTTATCTCTCATAAAACCTTGACCTTTTCAACATAACGTGAAACTGTTGCTCCTGAGGTATAGAGTGCAGGTCTGGTGCTATTATGTTGTTGAGGCTGCCATAATTTACACAAGGGTGAACAGACCTGTCAGACAGCTGAAAAAAGCTCCAACTGACTTTGAAGGATTCAGGTCCCTAAATTAACCAGTGGATTACCCCAAAGGATTAAAGCCTTAACTTAACTATCATTGAAGTTAGCCTACAGCTAGATGGTCAGGTAAAAGAAGTGATAGTTTATTAGGTAAAATGTCATACTATCTAAATTACTAGGATAAAATTGATATTGAATATGAAATCCAATTGAAGCTTAAGGCAGATGAATTACTTAGGCGACCAAAGACAATTGTATTCCTTGCCTATTTAGAAACCTGTAGCCTTAATTGCCAGCAATATTTGTTGTTTTGTCCTCAGCATCAATCACTAGTAAACTGAAATAAATATCTAATATAAACTATCAATCCTTAGCATCAATTGCTTTTTAGATCGTGGTAATTAAATGCTATCAAGATCAATCCCCAATAGTCTTAGAAGCGGCTGATACCTTGAAGTAGATCAACCCAATTGACTGAGAGTACAGATTGTTTCTACATTGTTAAGCATTAATTCATTGAAATACAAAAACCTGAGCAAACGGAGAGCACACATTGGTATCTTAATAGTAACTAAATTCTAATAAAACGTGGCCACAAAGTAGAGGCTTCATCCATAGTTGGGTGAATTCCAACTGAACCCACTTGTAAAAATTTACTAAAGAGTTGATTATCAGTTGTCAACACAGTAACCTTTTTACTGCACAGGTTCAGTTTCCTTGTGCACCTCGCGTTGTAAGAATACATAATCCAGTAATAGTATGGAGACTTTTATCCATAGTTGAGTTTTGAACTATTTTCAGTCCTAACACTTTGGCCAGTATTTCTGATTAAATACTCAATAGTCGTACTTGTAGGGATTTGTTCCCTATATTACTGTCCACTCTATCTTCGTCAAGATCCTCTGATGAAAGTCTCCTTCAGCCCAATACATAGTTGGCATCGATCCCTTAGTCATGGTTCCCTTCATCTCTAGATCCCCACTTGGATCTCTACTCTTCTCCCTGAGTGTCTACCAATTATTGCCTTCTGCAATAATATCCTTGAGATGGAACTTCCACTGGATGCTGATAGTCTAACTATTGCTGAATCTACAATAAAACTATTAATGTTCTAAAGTAGTAGTATGTATAAGTGTATGTGTTAATGTGTGTTTTTATTATAGTAAATCCTAGGGAATTTATAGGGGATTTGGCCATCTAACCCTTGGTTGACACCTCTTTGATGAAACAGCAGCTGTTGCCATTAAATCACCCTTCCTCAACTCAGCAGCGATGGTCTTCCCCATCCTGGCTAGTATTCCAACGTTGAACATCCTTGAGACCTCAAACGGAAAGAGTTGGAAACGTGTCCCTAACGTTTTCCTCTTGATTCAAGCAAACCAACCATAATTGGCTAGCGACCTGCTTAGGTAATGGGGCTTTTTACCCATTATGGCAGATCACTTCACCAACCAATCAATTTGCTAGTTGAAGAAGGCATCACTCACTTTGCAACTCATCATACATTCCCAATATGTTGGTGATGAAACCTGACCAATCCCAATTGGTACACCTGATAGTTAATCACTATCAGATGCCCCTATTTCGTCAGCTGCTCCACCCGACGAGATATTAGGTATTCATCTGGATCAATCCCCCAACAGATATGACCAGACAAATATCCCAAAATCCCCCAAACGTAGTTCCTCCAAAATTCGGGCCAACCAATTTCTGATTCACTTCGCTTTAGGGAATTTTCCCTTAGCTACACCAGGTAATCTTACAGGTTGGGAATATGGGTAAAACTCCCAACACATACCCCCTCTTGGCTAGATTTCCAGCGAGAAAAGGACTGGGTCATGGAAACACTGCTTCGGACACCTGGTAAAAGACTTCATTGGTTCAAGCGGAGTATACTCATCAATACTCAATGCTGCTCGAGATGACCTTTGGCATATGGCATTACTCCTCTTCCTCCTTGCTACCGCCTACTCAGAGCGCGGTCCCCACAAACTCTCATCATGCCGGAATGATTTATTTACTCATGATGATATTTTCCTGGGATCCAGCTTTCCCCCAACAGGGTATATGACCTGCTTTCATATTCAGGATTCTTGGTCTGGCATCCTTGAATTCCTGATTCTCTCCTCATCCTAGACAGGAGACTCTTGTCATCGATGTTTGTTTCACAGCTTGATTAAGAATACTTATTTCTATTTGCCCTCGTTATTTCTCTCATAACCTCTTGGCTTTAAGTCATTTCTAATCCTTCCCTCAGAAAGCTTATTACATTAATTTTATGAAATTGATTTCCCAAAATTGGAGCTTAAAGGATTGTAGAGTGCATAATGTCAACTTCTATATAAGTCTAACATCCCCCCTCTAGTCCTGCTCATATGTCAAACTCAGAATCTCGTTATCAGCAACTTCTGAACAGTCTGTCAGATTCAGACCTCTGCCTCTTCCAGTGGATGAGTCAGGATGCTCAACGAAACCTCTTCTATGGTCCTTCCAGGACTCATATGCCTAGTCTGGCGCAAGGGGCTAGTCCTTCCATCAAATTACCAGAAACGGTATCCAATCCCACCAAAACCAGGCGTGCCATCATTACAAATAACTCTCGGCTGACTCTTCCCTTGCAGTTGATCCCCAAGTTGGACTTTGAAACCCTTCTGGATTCAGCTCCTTTCACTGAGGCTCTAAACATCATTGTTGATGCTCTGGAGGTTATGCCAGTCACTTTAGATCATTTTGTTCTTTACCCAGGTCAGATTTGCTCCCTGAGTTCCTCTTCTGACTTGGACAATCTTATCAACCCGCTGTTCTGGTTTATGAGCTTTCAATTGGGAACAGAATTCATTCCAAGCTCCCCTATACTGAACTTTGAGTGCAAGTCACCGAGGCGTTGTCATTAGTGCTGAATCCCTCAGATCTGGACAACCTTCTGGATCAAGATACTGCCACTTATGCTCTCCACTTTGCCAGCTAAGTTCCTCGAAGTTAGTCAACGAAGCTTCCAGCCTCACCTGACTCTCTTCAGTCATTCAGCTTTAGCTTCTGTAAAGCCCGTAGTCGTCATTTACAAGATGCAATCCACTCTTTGCATGACTACTTCTTCTCTGGAGCTTCTCATCGCTATCATTGATGGTGTTAATTGGGGGTATGATTTGACAACCCCCTCGAGTATTCCTTCTTTGCTGCCAGCTCACATGTCTGGTGTTCTTGATGAGGCCCATCAGCAGGCACTCAAGACAAATCTTCTGGTGCCAGTGCCTTATTGGGATTACTCAGGGTTATTCGCCAATTGCCTCTTCCTTTATTACTGTTTTCCTCCCCACTCTGGGGTTTCGCAATTGGCTTCTTCCAACATATCCATTTCCCTTCCCCTAGTCACGTTCTCTCAGGGCTCAGCGTAAGCTCAATGAACTTGGTTTTGCATAGGTCTCGCCCTTGCAAGTGTCCAATCACATATTAACTTCAATGGACTATTTCTTCCTACCGCTATCCATCCTTCCTCCCTCAAGAGGTGACATAGGCGTAATCCCCACACTGAGGACAACCAGTAAAATAAAAATTTTATAAAATCATATCAGCTTTTTTTCTATGCATTATAAAAATCTTTTTTTCAATATTTTTTATCAATTTTTTTATTTTTATTTCCCTTTTTCTTCCTCTATGGGACTTGACCTTGTTTCAGTTCAGAGGTTCATTTTTCCCCCAAACTGGATCCTGGGCACTTAAACCTACCAGTTTTCTATGTTTAAGAGGTCCTTTTTCGGACTTAACCATCTAGATTGGTTCAGAGGTCCTTTTTTTGGACTTGACCTAATCATTAGGACATGACCAACTTAATGGTTCATTGGTCCTTTGGGAACTCTTTTTTATTTTTCCTCAATCCACCGCTTTAAATACTTAACATGGACTTGATTTACTACTCTTCCATCCAAGAGATTCTTGATGGAATAAGCATTGCTCGCTGTCTTGGCGATTACTTTGAACGGACCTGAACATAATGCATCTAATTTGTTTCTTCATCTGAAATCATGCATATTGCAATAGGCGACTCTTTCTCCTATTTGATATTCTTCTAAAGGCAGTCAGTTCTTATCATCTGCCAATTTTTCTCATATCCTTTTCTTTAAGGTAGTATAAAATTCTTGTGATTGCATATTAATCAGGATACTCATCAGTTCAGGTATTTTTTGGTACTCATCCCTGACATAGGTTCTACTACTGGATATAATATTGGCGGTAACGCGGCCTTCCTCCCATAAAGTTACTAAACGGCGTCTTTCCCATAACTGTATGATGACTGATGTTGTAGGCGAATGTCACTGAACTCAGATATGTTCCTCACGTGGAAGATCTCCCTGCGACTAGCTTCCTCAGCGTCATGGCCAGCGTTTTATTGACCCGTTCTACCAGTCCATTTGTCTCCAGCCAGTATGGTACTGACATGACTCCCTGGATCCTAATTATTTAGTTTAGACACAGGATCACATGGGACATCAAGTTGGTCCCATTATCGCTCAGTATAACTTGTGGACATCCATGCTGGTATACTACATGATCCAGGATGAATCTCTCAGTACTGGTAGCATCAACTCAGGTTAATGCTTTTGTTTCAAACCATCTCTTCAAATGGTCAATGGCTACTATGATATATTTCACTTCTGTACTCATTGCCAATGGTCCCATCACATAGATATACACCGTGTGCCATGCAAATCCATGTTGGACCAGTCAGTATTCAGTTGTATTCTTATGTGGTTTATGCAGTTGGCATTCCACGCAACAAGCTAGATGGTCCACAACATCGTAGTAAATCAATTCCCAGTAATAATACTGGCAAATATGATTGGTCATTTTTCTCAGGCCTCCATGCCCAACAACCTTATGAACTACTTGAACTATGCTGTTCTTTCTGACAGTTTTAGAAACAATAATCGTTTCCCATTTAACATCTTGAATACTTGTCCATCCATGATTTCAGTGTTTTCCATCGCTTTTTGAAGTGCACCTTGGATTTCTCGAGGCTCATCCTCAATTCTTCCTTTGACCATTCTCTGGAATAGCTCATCTGCCTGCGGATATACCAACTGGACCATTGGTAACCATGATAAGCCATCCACATTCTGGTGAGAAGCCCCCACTCGGTGGACTATCTCATAATCATAAGCCTGAAGCTTAAATGCCCATCAGGCCAGTCATCCTTCAGGTTCCCATAAATTGTGCAGCCAACGCAGCAAAGAGTGGTCCATCACCACCTTAAAGTGCGTTCCATGGACATAAACCTGAAACTGCTTACAAGTGTAAATGACCACAAGGCATTCATGCTCAGTCATGGTGTAATTCCTCTCAGCGGCTGAGAGTGTCCAGCTCACATATGCCACTGGATGTTCATCCCCAAGTTCATCTACTTGACTCAGTACAGCGCCAATCAATGTCAACAAAGCATTAGTTTGAATGACAAACTCCTAATTGAAATTCAGATATTTAAGAATCTACAATTTTTATTGGGTACCAGCATAATTCATCGAAGGAACTCTGGGCCTCCTCATACCATATGAATCCTCTTTTTGGATCCTTTAATAATTGAAACAAAGGCTTGGCTATTCGGGTGAAGTCCCAGTAAAATCTTCTATAGTATCTGACTATCCTAAGAAATACTTGGATATCTCAGACACTTTTTGGCACAGCCATCTGCTCAATAGCTGCTATCTTCCAGGGTTGTGGCTGCAATCCATTTGCATTAATCACAAATCCCAGGTATTCAAGCTCCTTCTTGAAGAAGTGGCACTTCTGTGGCTTGATCTTTAGGCTAGTCGCGGACAGTCTCTTAACAAACTTCCTCCAAGTGCTGAAGGTGATCAGTAAACATTTTACTAACACAATGATATCATCCAGATATACCAGGACGCATGAAAACTTCAGGTCACTCAATATTGTGTCCATGGCCCTCTGAAATGTCGTGGGTGCATTACAAAGACTCTGGGGCATCCTAGTCAGCTGGTATAACCCCTTTGCAGTGATAATCGCACATTTTTCTTGGTCTTCTTCTGGAAAGTCGATCTGCCAGTATCCCAAGATTAGGTCCATCGCAGAGAAATACTTCGCTTCTCCTAATTGAGCCAGCACATCGTCAATCCTCAGTAGGGGATACAAATCCTTCTTTGTAATTTTATTCAGCCTCTGATTTTCAATCACTACCCGATTTGATCCATCTTTTTTCTTTACAATCAAAATTGGGCTTGCCCAGGGACTTGATGATGGAACTAGAAGCCCATGCTTTACTATTTTGCTGATCTCATCTTCCACTACCGCTTTGGTGGCTTTTGATCTTTGGATCGGTCTCATCCTTATTGGTAGATTTTCCCTAGTGTTGACTTTGTGAATTACGCCTTGTGCGCATCCCAAAATGTAATCAACCTGAGCGAATACTTCCTGATATCTTCTGAATAATTAGAGCACCTCTTCCTTCTGCCCTTCCAGCAAATCTGTGAGCTGCTCTTGATCAACCAATAGGTTGATGCTTTTGGCCGCCCCTGCCAGTAATCCTATTTCATTGAGAGACCCTATAACATAGAATCGTCTCAATTAGGCCTGATTGGCAGATTTCCCATTATTGACCTTGCAATTCACTTCATGTGTATCCCAATTCTCTGGTCGTTTTTGGGCGAATTTTCTCCAATACTTTATAATAATTTGAGCACCTCCTCTTGCTGGCCTTCTGACAAATCAAGGAGTTTCTCTTAATCGACCAATAGTTGATACTTCTAGCTACCCAGCCAATAATTTCATCTCATCAAGGGTAGAATTTCCTCCATTAGGCCATCCATATTTCTTGTCACTTCTTAGGTCCAAAACTCTTAGACCATAAAAGTGATATTATATATATATATTGTAATTTAACTTTTCTTTCTTGTTGCAAACACTTTTGCAACCTATTCAATTCAAGACTAAATCTAGTTTGATAATCTCCTAGAGGGGATTAGTCTGCGCCCATGTCTGGGAGCAGTTGGGCAAGCAAGGCAAGAGGAGCAGGTGGAAGGCCCATGGCCTCTAACATTCGAAAACGCCCCGGAGAATCCAGCGGAATAGAAAAAAATCTAAAAAAACTGGCGGTCACAATTTCCCCGGAGATACTCACATGGCAAGCACGATGCAACCAGTACATCAACATGCCACATTCCCAGCCACTTTCGTTGGTGGAATTCGGAGTCCGTGTGTATCTGGACATCCAAAAAATGGCCCTATGGGAAAAATTTTGTGAAGATGTACACAAAATTTTCCCAACTTCAGTGTACGTTGCACCTCACTCCATGTCATGCGGTTGGCTGAACCTAGGTTTTGAAAGCAAAATAGCAGCAGACGAGGCTGCAGCAGTGCGCATAGTGGTTGACCTCCCCAAAGGGCAATGGGTCATCGAAACTAAATGCACCAGATGGACAAAATAAAACCAAATTTTCCTCACGTTTGACTTTTTGCCTACTATGGTAAAACGTGACATTTTGGAGCAACACCTGAAAGATGGTCTCACCATATATGGCAAAATACAATCTTTCGAAATGCAACATTTCACGCTGATGCCACACCTGTGCACCAGCAAAGCCATCGCAGTTCTGACCCCAACTGAGGAGATCGCAAAGGACCTAACCCAGATCCTGCACTCCACCTTTATTGACATCGCAGGGCATACCACACACCCATTCTGGGTAACCGTGGACAGCGCGCCCCCATTTGCACCCACTGTGACGCGTTCGGCCATAAGGCGCATGTGTGCCCCATCAAAGAGGGCGTCACATTTTAAGAGCACCCCTCGGCGGCCATGACCAGCGGAGAGGCGCACTATGAACCAACTGAAAGCACCAAGGAGGCTTTCCCGTGGGGAGCACAAGGCTGCTACCTAATGGAGAAGCCCATCTCCCCGCAGGAGCGGAAGAAGGCCAAGCAGGCCCATAGGGCCGTGGCCAAGGAAATGGCCAAGGCCAACACCACCATCCCACACTCACAACGCCAGGAGGACATGGAGACCTTCACGGCAGAAGCAACTTGGGAATCCATCACCCAATCAGATTGGGAGGCCCATGCCAAATGGGCCACTCAATCCAAGGATCTGATGGGAGATTCAATCTCACACAATCGCTGCACCCAAGCCCCAGTTGAAACTTGGGACCTATCCCATCTGAAAATTTTTTTTTGCCCCACTCAATGGTGCACCGAACTTATCTGCACCGCAAAAAATTCATCCGACGTCAGGAAAACAAAAAGTGAAGGCCAAAGCCAATGTGACCCTTTCCGCAAAAATTAACAAAACTTGATAGCGTTGCTGTTAATACCCGTGCTGCTGTGAAAGCCCGTGGGGACCTGGAAGAGGCTGGTGGGCCCGGGGGCCCACCCCTCGCACCTAAGGTGCAATGGGGGAAACCTTCACCCTAGGGATGCTGAATATTGCTGGACTCAAGGCCTCCCCATCCTGGGCTAGGAAACTGAGTTTTTTAAAAACAATTTACCCGTGGATATCCTGGCCATCCAGGAGTCCCATTGTCCATGAGGTTCCGAGGAAGCTTGGAAAACAATGCTCCTACCATCCCTATCCTTTTGATCAAAGCACTGTGGGGTGCTAATTCGGAAAAACAATTTTTTCAAATTTACATCTTCAGAAACATTCCTAAATGGCTGAGTGCTTGTTGTCACCTTCTCATGGGCCGATGTTGCGCACACAATTGTCAACATTTATGCCCCAAACAGTGCATATGAGCGTCAGGAATTTTTCTTGTTGGTCAAATCCCTCCCGCTACCCCCCAATTCTTTCCTAGTTGGTGACATGAACTGTTGGCTAACCTCACCAATGGACCGGTGGCCACCCTCACCCATGCCCCACAGGGTCACGTAGAACTACGCGTTCTAAAAGCCACCCTTGGGCTAAGGGATGTCCTGCTGCGACATGCCCCACTGCTCAAAAACATGACACGTCCCCATGTCTACAACGGCCAATTAAGGTCCATGACCCGCATTGACCTTATTCTAGTGCTGGCGAAATTCCAACCCCACATCTCCCACTTCAAAACAATGAAAATGGAATTCTCCAACCACCGACTGGTCTTGATAACATACCACTTACCCGTCACAGTTGCAAAGGCCCCACATTGGTGCAAAATCCGCCCCCCCCGAGCTCACGTCGCCAGAATTTTCCACATGGGTGGAAGAGGCAACTTTGGTGAAATCGTTTGTTGCACCATTTTGCACGGACCCTATTTCCACATGGGCAACTTTCAAAGAAGACACCATCCGCCACTATTGCCATCTCTCCTCCAGATGCTCACAAGCCACATCAGCAGTTATATAGCGCGCGCTGGCAGAATTAGTCTACTTGGAGTCCAACATTTCAGCCACAGGATATAGCCCTGCATGGGGCCGGAAGTGGGCAGAGGCAGCCGCCCACCTCAATGCACTCAAAAGGCAACACAAACATCGGGTTTGTGTTCAATACAGGGCCACACGCATCACTAAAGGTGACAAGTGCACTGCATACTTCTTAAAAAATTTGCACCACGCCAGAGGATGGGCTGCACACAGGTGTGAAGATCAGATAATTCCATTGCGGACACACCAGCCAAAGTGGCAAAAAAAACACAAAGATATTACTCCAAGTTATACTGAGCTGAACCAATTCAGCTGGCCGAAATGGCAGAATTTCTTGACCGAGCTCATATCTGCACCATTTTTGATACCCAGAAATAATGAATTTAATTACTCCAAATGAATTCTGGACAGCCATTCGCGGTGCGCCAAACCAAAAATGCCCAGGCCCAGATGGCATTCCATATGAGTTCTACAAAAAATTATTTTAAATATATATCCCCATTGCTGCTAGCCTCACTCAACCAAAGCCTGTTGGAAACACGCCTTCTACCAGGAGGACAAGAGGCCTTTACTGTCACACTCTTCAAGAAAGGGGATAGGCTTGACTTAGCCAACTGGTGCCCCATTTCTCTAACAAACACAGACACCAAAATTTTAACCAAAATTATGGCTAACCGTTTAGGGACTGTAGCATCTGCCACCATCACCCCAGAACAATTTGGTTTCATCCCCAGAAGGTCGATTTGCGATAACGTGCACTCAGTGGCTAATGTGTGTCAGTCCACAGCCTCTGGGGCACTTGTATTCTTGGACCAACAAAAGGCCTATGATAGAGTAAACTGGGAATACCTTAGGGCCTGCCTCCATCAATTCCGCCTACCCCCCTGCTTCATTAGCTGGGTGATGCTGCTCACAGAATCTGCAACAATGGCAGTGCGTGGCCTAGGCTTCCTAACGGAAGTAGTCCACCCAAAAGGGGCCTGCGACAAGGGGACCCCCTCAGCCCACTCTTATACAACTTCAGCCTTGACCCACTACTGCGAAATGTGAATGCCCACCTCACTGGGGTCCATGTGCCAGGCCAAACCCCAGTCAGAATGATGGCATTTGCAGATGATTGCGTAGTGGGGGTGTCTAATAACAAAGATGCACGCGCGCTTGAAGCCCTCATCCATGAATATTCCCGGGTAAGCAACGCGGCACTGAACGCCTCTAAAATTGAATTATCCTCCTTGGTCAGTTTCAGAACTGCTGGGCCCCAGCAAGTAGTTCCCAACCCGGCCAATCTGCTTGCCCACGTCCACGCCTTACTAACTCAACACACACCGCTCCACTGGTGCTCCCCTTTGTGCCACGTCCTACCATAGGACTGGTACGCCATCTGGGCATGTGGATGGAGGCAGGCGGATACGCGTCAGCAGTAATGGAGTGCTGTATACTGGACAACATGACGAAGCGAATCGCCTCTCTCAGAGCCCACCCTACTACCCTCACTGGCAGGGTTGTTCTAGCCAACTCTATGCTCCTATCCAAAGTCTGGTTCGGAGCCCACGCCATCCCCTTCTCCCCAAGCTTCTTCAAATCCCTGTATGCTTTGCTGCAAGGATGGCTTTGGTCAGGCCACCCTACACCAGTATGGCTAGAGGTCATGTTTAGCCCTCATCATCATGGTGGCATGGGCCTGCTTGACTTCAAAGCCCTGCCGCCAAGATCCTGGGCACCTGGATCGCGGCCGTCAGTGCTCCTACACTCCCATCCCAACACTGGTCCCGCGCGGCCCGCTCCAACTTCTCCCGAGCCTTGGGCCTCAATAATCCATCAAACCCCCACTCCCTGATGAAATAACTCGCATCACACACATCGGCCACAGGTCCTCACAGGACTAAAACCCACTACAAACGAATCCTACTCTCCATGCGAAGCGCAGAGTGGAGAATTCGTATTAGTGGACATACAACCCAAAGAGGCCGCCCCTCTCCTCAGTTCACACAAGAGGTACAGGGGCTACCCATCCATGATGGCGTGATCCCCATTCGACCCCAAGTCCTATCCAGGGTGGACTACCTGGACATGATGGACATCCCTTATTCCATTGAAACCCAAAAGACTATCTGGAAATACGCACACCATCCTCTGTTGCAGCCTCAAATCCGCTCCCATGTGTGGCGCTGACTGAGGTGGGTATATCGTACAGCTGAGCGCTCTAACGCTTTACACTCATCCTGTGTCGTGTGTGGCCAGTATGGAACGCTGTTCCACCGCCTGGAGAAGTGCCCCACCTCTAAAGTGATATGCCGCGAAGTCCAACGTCTGCTAGGCCAGGATCAAACGCATCCCTTCAGTCTGTCAAGAGATATGTTTGCTTCATCAATGGCCTCCCCCTCCCACCCTCCCTCCGTGCTCTGGTGGTTGCAATCGCCATGTGGACTATCCACACGATTGTCTTGGATGCCATCGCTGGATCTATCCCCACCCTCCCTGAAGATGTCCACAGATTCTGGTCTCATTTGGTGGACCACTTTCAAGCGTGGATGTTTGGATATCTCCCACCGCGTCGCCGACAGCTGGTCTCCTCCTGGTTCCCAGTCTGGTTTATCAAATCAGACCCCTTCCTCCACACGTGCTCAATAGTGGCTACGACCCTTCACACGTTCCCTCCCCCTCCCCATAAGTGGCGTTCCCGCTGGCAACAAGAGATAGCATCACTTCTCTGGGGTGCCTCCCCTGGTACTATGTTTTGTCTCGTCTGAGTCATATTCAGAAGTGTCCGTCCCATGGTCGGCCTTCCCCGCGATAAATTCAAATATATATATTGTAAATTTCTTTTGCAATGGGACTTGCAATCTACAAAATGGCTCAGAGGTTCTTCTTTTCACTTCATCTTGACTGGGTCATGGGTACTTAAACCTACCAGTTATCATGGCTCAAAATCTTATTCTCTTAAGATTCAACCAATCATTTGGTTCAGTGGTCCCCTTCTGTGACTTGACCAAAATCTCAGGACATAATTATTTAATGGTTCAAAGGTCCGCTGGGAACATTGCAATTATTATCTCTTAGGCTCAATATTACCAATTAGTATTGACCTTTCTCCCTATATGACCAGCAGTGCTGTCTAATCATGTATAGGCCATACTTTCTGACTTTGGGCAATTCTTCTGAATTAGGCCTTTTAATCCTGACTGGAAATTCGTCCAACAGGCCCTAAATTCATCTCTTATTCAACAACTGATGCTTTTGGATCTTTGTATCTTATCAGCCAACAGTTTCATCCAATTGTACAGCTCGTTTTTTCCTCTGAAAACGTTTTCAGCCTTCATGGCTATCCTTAGTTAAACAGGTCGTTTTGGACTCGTTAGCTTCATTCAATTTTTCTGAAATTAATGAAATCGTCTCCAGCAACTTCTGATCAGTGATTGAGTGTTATTAAATCTAAACGTTTTCCTCCACTATCTTGGATCAATCATTTCCTATTTGACTTCATCTCTTCATTGGTATAGCAATCCAAATCTCCAGATTGATTGCTTCTTATTTTTTCCAATGCCTCATCTAAACACTCTCTCCTCAGGACTATTTAAAGCGGATACAATTTCAACCTGAGTTGATCCTGCTGTTCCTTGGGACTATCTACATCAAGCCCATCGCAACCCAAGTTGGCCCTGCTGATACTCTTTATCTCAAGTAGATATCCAGTGGAACTGGTATCCTTGCAGCACTAGATTGTTCTGTATCTAGGCTACAAGTCCTTTTCCCTGAACTTGAGTATCTTCATTTTGCTTCACTCAGAGCTCCACTGCTGAGCTGAGTGAATGCCACTGAGGGTAATCCTCTTCACCTTCCACCTTCGTTACTTCCTTTGGTAACATATTTCAAAAATTGGAAACATCCTCTTCATATGACATAAATGATAGATTCTCCTACTCAACTACCCCTGTAGTGAGCACCAACTTGTAAAAATTTACTAAAGAGTTGATTATTGGTTGTCAACCCATTAATATTTTTACTGCACAGGTTCAGTTTCCTTGTGCACCTCGCGTTATAAGAATATATAATCTGATAATAGTATGTAGACTATTATCCATAGTTGAGTTGGAACTATTTTCAGGCCCAACGATTCAGCCAGTATTTCTGATTAAATACTCAATAGTCGTACTTGTAGGGATTTGTTCCCTATATTACTGTCCACTCTATCTTCGTCAAGATCCTCTGATGAAAGTCTCCTTCAGCCCAATACATAGTTGGCATCAATCCCTTAGTCATGGTTCCCTTCATCTCTAGATCCCCACTTGGATCTCTACTCTTCTCTCTGAGTGTCTACCAATTATTGCCTTCTGAAATAATATTCTTGTGATGGAATCTTCACGCTAGATGCTGATATTCTAACTATTACTGAATCTACAATAAAACTATTAATGTTCTAAAGTAGTAGTATGTATAAGTGTATGTGTTAATGTGTGTTTTTTATTATAGTAAATCCTAGAGAATTTATAGGGGATTTGGCCATCTAACACTTGATTGACACCTCTTTGATGAAACAGCAGCTGTTTCCATTGAATCACCCTTCCTCATCTCGGCAGCAATGGTCTTCCCCACCCTGGCTAGGATTCTAAGATTGGACATCCTTGAGACCTCAAACGGAAAGAGTTGGAAACGTGTCCCTAACGTTTTCCTCTTGATCCAAGTAAACTAACCATAATTGGCTAACGACCTACTTAGGTAATGGGACTTTTTACCCATTATGGCAGGTCACATCACAACTTTTTGATTTTCTAGTTGCAGGCGGCATCACTCGCCTTGCAACTCATCATACATTCCCAATATGTTGGTGATGAAACCTGACCAATCACAATTGGTACACCTGATAGTTAATCACTATCAGATGCCCCTATTTCGTCAGCCGCTCCACCTGAAGAGATATTAGGTATCTATCTGGATTGATCCCCGATTGATATGACCTGATGATTATCCCAATATCCCCCAAATGTAGTTCCTCCAAAATTTGGGCCAACCAATTTCTAATTCACTTCGCTTTAGGGAATTTTTACCTTAGAGACACCAGGTAATCTAGCAGGCTGGGAAAATGGGCAAAAATCCCAACACCACTCCAAGCCTCAACTGGGACAAGAGATGAAAATTCTGCACCTGAGAAGGATAAAGAGATTTCAAAGGGTTCAAAAATAGGGAAACATTGATCTCAACTGTAACAATGATTTAAAAAGATTGATGCACTTGGAGCATAGCCCAGAGATGATTGTAACGGAAAGGCATACAGAACAGTAACCAACAAAGGTAAGATATCCCTTGTGCACTCGCTCTTGAATTTGCGTGGTGGGAGGTAGGCAAGGTTCTCCTCAAAGATCTGCTTAATGTGTTCCAAGCATATGGAGGCGTTGGCAGATATTTTTAACAGTTAAAGTTTAAGTTTAGGTACAGTATATTAAGGATGGCAGAGTAAAGGAGGCTGCATGCGTGGACAACAGAGAACATTGCCCATTTTCCTCATTATAGAAATGAGTTAGCTAGGGGACAATAATGGCAGAGAGCGGTGGCATGGTGGTTGTGGATGGGAATTTTGTTGGCTGGCTCTCAGGCAGCTTACCAAAACTAATTCATAGGTGAAATGTGAGGTTCCAAGAAATCTTAAAAATAAATTAAATCTATAATCTAGCAAAATAATTTGAAATTAAAACAAGTATATTAGATAGATTAAAGAAAACCATAGTAGTATGTTGGGCTAGCTGGAAAAAAAGATCCAACTGACCCTGCGTGAGAGATTTTAAAGGACACTTGAACTTAACAGCTTCTGGTAAACCCAGCACTATATTACAGTGTTTATCTGCTGAAGTAAGAAAACTTTTCCTTAGAGCTGGCTTGAAGATATATGGTATTATCCGATTCACACTGGATCAGAGGTCATTTCTTGAAGTTCACTCGTCTTCATTAATTGTTAATGTTCATGGGGTACTCAAGGGGTCCTTGAAGAAAGCACTAAATTGTCAGGAAAGCTGATAAAAAGCTCCAACTGACTTGGCAAGCTTCAGGGTCCAAAGTTTATGGTGGGTTATGTCAGGGAAACTGGAGTGCAGAAGGTCGCTGAGGTGAAAGACCCAGGCCAAAGGTGTGTCAACAAGGCCAAGTGACCCAAAAAAAGAAGAAACATTCTAAACAGTCTGTATTATGTTTCCATATTTATCTATGTAGCAAAACTCATAGCAAACTTGCCACAATCATAATGGACAAAAGGCCTTAGGAACTGAGAATAATAATATAAAATCTAGAGCAAAGGACTGTAAAATAGGAAGCAGCAGAGCCAGCGGAATAAGCCATGGAGTGGGCGGAGGGCTTGAATATAGCTGTAGAGGCAGCTAGAGAATAAAATGGATTCTTGACATTGCGGAACTTCTGAGAGGTGTATTTCTGTTGAAAATAACCAGAAAAAGTAGTAAACTTGCCCAACGAATCCTAAACTTTATTAGATCGATTAGAGTATCCGAGAAAAGCAAAGCCTCTATTGGCATGGGACCTAATTCAAAAGAATAATAAAGGAAGATTCCAAATGGTTATTGAAATCCAATCCATACTGTAAACTTCTTGTTCTTCAACAAAAATCGAAACTTTATGAACTTGGCCAAATTCCATAACCTCATATTTTGTGATTTTCCAGATTTTTTGGCCAATTCCCGCCAGATTTTTCACCTCAGATGGGCCGTTTTCCTCAGTCTTGGCTGGTAAAGCCAGAACCAATTTTCTGTCAATGACCTTAGAGAGGTCATCAGTGGCTCCTAAGGGTTCTGGCCTTAGCTCCAAGGGCTTTTTGGACTTGGCTTTGGAGGGGCGGTAAATACCAGGAATTATGTCACTAGCTGTGACATCACCCTCCGCTCTTGGACGGGGTCTACACCACCTGAAGGGACATTGGACAAGGCAAAGTTCTTGTGGGGAGTAGGTAGATTCATGGCAGCTAAGGAGGTTTGGGTGGTGGGACTTGGGGCATCTGAGAATCTAGTGTGGAAGTCACAAATTAGGTACTGAGCATTGGTCATGTCTTGATAGGATAACCAGCTGTTCTCCATCCCATTGTATCCTTTCCAGGACACCAAGTATTGCAGGCGGCATCAGGATAGGCGAGAATCAAGAATGGCTTTGATATCATATTGGGGTTCAACATCCACTATGGCGAGATCTGAGAGAGGTGGCATGGTACCATCAAAGGGGGTCATGAGGCTCTCATGTAAGGTGTTGAAAACTTTGATTAAGGAAGGTAAATCAACATGGTAAACTTATGGACCAACTATCTTGAGGATCTTGAAGGGTCCAACACGCTTGGGACCTAACTTGCGGCAGGGTTGCTTCAGGTGGAGGTTCTTGGCGTTGACCATGACCAAGTCGCCAGGCTTGTACTCAGATCCTTCACGGCACTTTCAATCAGCATATGTTTTGTAGATCCTCACAACGCCCACGAGATGGTCCTTCACTGCCTGATGTATGTCTCTGAGCTCCTTAGTGCGCTCATTGGCAGAAATTATGGTTAACTCAATTCATATACTTAGTTTGAGACTGGGGTTTTAACCATAGTTTGCAAAAAAAGGGGAAGTGCTTGTTGAGGTATGGGTAAGGTTAGTTTTTAGGCAATTTTCACCAGTGTGAGGTAAGAGGACAAATTGTTCTATTCATCTTTAGAATGGAAATGCAAGAATTGCTCCTAACCTTGGTTCGCCTTCTTCGTCTGTCCCTCTGAATGGGGGTGTTAGGCTGTGTAATGTCAGGAGCGGATGCTAAGGATGGAAATAAGGGCTTCCCAGAACTGATAGGTAAAATGTGGGCCCTAATCGCTGATAATCCCCTTGGGAGACCAAGTAAGCAAAAGATGTGGTCTACAAAAAGGCGGGATGTCTCAACTGAAGTAATTGTGGTGTTTCAGGGGATGAAGTGTGAACCATTGTGAAATGGTCCACCACAATCATTACTGCATCATAGCCCTGGGACAAGGGGAGTTCCACAATTAAATTGACAGACACTGATGTCCAGGGGCCCTTAGCAGCTTGGAGGGGAACAAGCAACCAAGCACTCATCAGGCGGCTTGGCTTTGACCGGTTACACATCAAGCAGGTTTTTGTGATTTTTCCACATCTGTGGAAATACCCTTCCTATTGTAGGAGCGGCGGACCAGCTCAAGCGTCTTATCCTTGCCAGGATGGCCAGAAGTTGGAGGGTCATGATCTTTGCAGATCACTTCCTCATGCGGGGGCCTAGATGGTACTCACCACTTGCCTTGATAAAGGATGAACCCATCCAGCAACTGGTAGCCTTTGTCCAGGGATTCGCTATTTCTATGAAAGGTCTTCTTAATCTTATTGTAGTCAGCTGAAAGAGGTTGGGACAATATAATGCTGGCAGGGGTATCAGCATCCTCTTCTAAAGGCTTCATAATAAACAAGCGGGGGATTGTACAGGGGGTACTTCTTCACCTGTTCCAGATGAATCAACACCTGAGTATTGTGGGCATCAACTAGTTCTAGGTCAGGGGCTAGGGCAGGATTTCAGGATAGAGCATCAAGTAACTTGTTCTGGGTGCCCTT